>BQNB010000776.1:0-34406 GCA_026074375.1 Tanacetum coccineum
TTTTCAAACGTCCATGATTAGTGGTCGTTCTTTATTGCTTTATGATCGGATTGTTATGACGTCACGCCCTCGGACACGTATTTCTGCCTAAGCCCAGTTTGGGGGTGTGACAAAACGCCCTTGTTGGCTGCGTTAAACGCAGATCCAAACGTCCCTAAAGGCAGTTCAAACAGTAGAAACAAACACCCTTTCGGCTGTTAAGATGAAAAACCAAACGCATGCTATTCGCTGAAAACCAAACGCACCGTATGTGGTGATAAAAACAATCAAACGCACCCTTTCGGGGCTGACCAGAAACCAAACGCACCATTTATGTTTAAAAAAACCAACTTAAATATCACAACAAAACATAACCAACCAAACTAAAAAAAAGATAAAAGAGGTGGAGTGGTGGTGGCGTGATGATGGTGGCAGCAGTGGTTTTCGACTGTGGTGTTGGTGACGAGGTAGCGATGTGGTGGTGGCTGGGAGGTGGTGATGTGATGGACGATGATAGGGTAGCGTGGTTGCTGCGACGATGGTGGTGTGGTTGATGTGCCGCGATGGCGGCTGTGGTGGTTGAGGTAATGAGGGTGTAGCGGGTGTCGACTGGTGATGGTGGTCATGGTGTTGGCGTCGGATCTGGTGGTGGATGGTGGAGATGATGGCGATGAGGAGCGGCGGTGGTGATGATCTGGTGGTGAATTAAAAAGTGATATCCACACATACCAGAACTTGTTTGTATTCTCAAGTCTAAGGATGACTTAACTAACCATTTTCGAAATTTTACTTATGACAACGGATCCATAAAGTAAACATTCGAAGGTTGGGGTATCCAATACGTATCCCTTGTGAGTAACATATGAGTTTGGTGGGAACCTTCCATATTGTGTACATCCGGGACTTAGTTGACTTTGATGTTACCGTGTCAACTTCCAAGGAGAAGTAGTGTAGACTACTTTACTTAGTATGGTTTGTGAAGTATTATGCATATGTGAGAAGAATTGTTGCTGATTTCTCGCATGTACCCCCGAACGAATATTCACCAAGCCCTAATGACAAGAAGCAGTGGTCGTTGGTGTGGTTTGACTTCTACAAATTTCCGCTGTGCACGTCGATGACAAGTAGAAGATGGTTGGAGCTACATCAAAGTTTCAGAACCTGCTTAAGATAGGGATGTTGGTTTGGGGGGAAGCTGATTCAGAAACTTCGCCAAAAAGGAGTCTATGAAGAAAGCTTTTCAAGACATGCTGCATGAATTGGGGGGAAGTTAATCCAGTTCATGCATACTACAATGGTTCCTGTACAAGTAAAGACAATGAAGATCCAAGCTGGAGTACAAGTTTCAAGACCAGGAGAACTTCGAAGACATCTTCAGCTTTGGAAACGCTTTGGAAGACGTTATTTATGTTGTATTTGTACAAGATAGGAACATTGTAAGTAATTCCATATGTCCACATATTGGGGGAAGATTGTTAGCCTTAAAATATGGTGACATATCGGAATTACATTAGTTTTCATTAGGCAAGAACTACAGGGACTATAACTGTTAAGATAGTATAGTGTCCCTTGTCTTGACCTATATATACCCCCTCCATACTTCCATGGAGGGGTGAGGATTCATAATTTTGTAATAAGGTGTGTGTGTTTCTCTCTCTAAAATACACACATCTTCCCTTTTCTCTCACTAATAATATGGCTTTCTATTTGTTCAATCCTCCCCGACCTCCGGATCATTCTTTGTTTAGCTAGTGATTTCTTAATTCTAACACTATCGAAAAAGGAAATGGTATAGTGGTGTAAAACTAGAAAGGATAATCGCATTCAATGATCTTATGTGCAATGTCTCATTACAACCTTAGAAGGGGTCTAAATTCGGTAGGTCTAGTTTTGTAGATGTACCTAACCTATGTGAACTGAGTGGAATGGACTCGCAAGGAGAATTAACCTATTCTCAGTTTACAGTGATTAAGGATTCTTTTTAATTATGAGATATATTTTATCTAACAGGTGATCTCTTATTAGCTCGCACTCCTAACCAAGAATTTAATAATAAGGGTTCTAACCTCATGGGTAAAAGGTGAACAACTACAAGTGTTGGTCTCCTGTAATCAATCGTGTGTACAAGGGTTAAGCGGGTCACTCAAACCTTCGTAAACACTCGACCTCATATCAAAACCTAGCAGGGAGTTCAAGGATTTTAAAATATACTGCATAAATTAATAAAGGTGCAACTAAAACAGTAAGATCATAAATTAATAATCATAAGGATAATTAATTAAATGCAAATGAACAATTAATAAAGCATAATAAATAATCATAACATCAATAATCATATTGCTAGATCCAATAAGTCAAAATAAAATAATTAAATTAACCACAGAAAATTAAAGTACAATTACAAATTGTGCCGAATTAATGCTCTCGATCCCCTAGTCGAACGTCATGTCAAACCCCAAAGGGTTTGCCCTACACCAAGATGCGAACACCTTTTTCCTCTTTTTCTTTTCTGTCAGCTACACCACCAGTACGAGAATGAATCTGAATTGATAACATGCGTCACTATTTATAATAAATGTAAAGTTTTGCTCATTGATGATTTTGGCCCCTAGCCTTCCATGTTGTTTTTATTTAATTCTTGAAACTTCATGACTTTTTGCAGCTTTAGTCTCTATGATGACTCATACTTTACGGCGTAACGGTATCGACCACGTTACGTCGTAAACCATCTGACGCAACATTTCTTTAATTAGAACTAAAATATGTTACGGCGTAATCACTTCGACACGTTACGCCATAACCCTTAGTCAGCATTAATATTTTCTTTAATAAATATTGTATGGCGTAACTCCTGCAGAAAGTTACGCCGTAAAGCCTTCGTCAACACTAAATCTTCGTTATTAGATTACGGCGTAACTCTTGCGAGACGTTACGCCGTAATATCTTCTATAATGCGGTTTTTGTTGTATTTTCTTTATTTTTCCGTTTTTCCGCGTCTTTTCCATTCTAATGCCTCTAATTACCTGAATTCACCAAATAAATGAATTAAGTACCGAATTCATATAAATATTATATAAATTAGGGCAATAAACGTGGGAATTTGATATATAAAAGTATTAATTATTTGATGTTATCACCAACCACCAGAATGGATATGCTAATGTTACTTGGTTGATTGCTAAGTGGATGAAGAAAAAGGGAGTTGGAACACAGAGAGAAAGTTTGATCTGTTGTGGACAGTTCGTGACAAAGATTGCGAAAAGACTCAGTATATTAGGCGATAAGGTGCTAAATGGGCTAAGTTCCCCAACTTATTGCAGAACATTGGATGCCGTCATCCTTAGAGAATTGATTGGCTCTACTGGAAGGTTGATACCCGAAGAGATTGCACCTAGTATCCCAAGAGTAGTAACACCAAGGGCTCCATGCCCTACTACTTCTGATTTGTATGACAAGATAAGTCAATTGGAGACTCGAATAAGTGAAATAGAGAGGATGACGCGTTGGCAATCTTATTATTCAGACAGATATGCTAGAGTTTTAGAGCATATAGCTTCGCATTTTAGAGTTACACTGCGTGACCCATATGATCCACCAAGTTATTTTGAGCAACAACAACAACAGGATGATGAAGAGTAATATCAAGATGACACTACTTTGGTTTGGTGACCATTTGTGATCATGGATTTAAAATAAATTCTAAAAACTCTTTTCTTTACTTCTTGTCAAGTGTGATATGCCTTGATTGGCAGCTAAACTATTTCATACTATCATTTCTACTATGAAACACTTTGGTTTATTATATATGTTTGTGTTTGTATTTTGTGGTTTTTGTGAATTATTATTACAGAATTAACATGTGAAAGACCATAAGAATTCGTATACGAAGACTCTATCTTCAGCTTCGTACAATCTGATAAAACAAGGGAAGTATTACCTTATGATTCATTTTTCCCATTCATCTTTTCTCTATAATATTTCTCGCATTAGTGACAATGCTCATATTAAGTATGGGGAGGGGAAATAAATGTTGAAAAGTGACTTACTTATATATATATATATATATATATATATATATATATATGTATTGACAGTGTGTTTGATGTGTTAGCGTAGAGGAGCATATTATTGCAGCATGCTGTGTGCCTCTCTGGATGGGTTCTTGTGGCGAGGTGGCCTGGGTGGTAGTGAGGGGTAAAAATGTTGAAAATTCGACTTATCTTTATATATAGTAATATATATATATATTTATAATATATATTCTTAATATGGGACGGAGGGAGTAATAAAATTAAAAAAATATAAATAAAATCATTTCGATTGATCACAATAGGCAAATCTGACTCTGGATTGATAACATTACTAGCATATTTTACCCTACTACCCCAAAAAGAGTGAGATTTAGATCTCAAAGAATTTGGGTATCTATCTTTGATACCTAAGATAATTTTTACTTTAAGCTTTCTCGAGTTAAGGTTTGAATGCAATTACAAGTGTCTCATCCATCGTTACGGCTATGTATTTGTAGTTTGTCGCCTTTTCTAGAGCATTGGTATCGGTTAAAAATTGTATGAGTGTGCCGGTAATTTGTTAATTCTAGACGTGTGCTTGAAATCTTTACGAGACCGCAGTAAGATCACGTTTTCGTGGTATAGACATTTAACTAATTATTAGGATATATAAAAATGCAAAAATATAAATATAAATAAACATTGTCAAAAAGTTTTCTGATTCAATTATTTGAAATTTTATCCTTACATATTGATGCGCGTAAACACTGGTATTGCTATTATAGTGAAGTGCGAAGGTTGCAAACTTTTAAGTTCGTTTGAAGTAGTATGATTATCATAAGTATGGGGGAAAGCAAGTTTCCCCCAAATGAGAAGTTATCTTGAAAAAAGATGAGAGAAAAAGAAAAAAGAATAAGCCAAGAATAAGCCAAAAAGGAAAGGAAAAGTCAGAATAATTACGGATAAAGTGGATTATAATTCTATCATAAAACCTTTTGATAATATAAAACCTAAAAAATACTAATAGTACCCTCTTTTGATGTTTATGTTTGGTGCTTACACCATATCGGTGCAGTTTAGTTTCTTGTACAAGCCTATGATAATTTGAACATTTTATGACTGGCCGTTTAAGTGACTTACATATATCATTTACTTCACTAAATTAAGCGAGTGTGAACTATCCTTAAAAATTTTGTGAGTTTCTTTGTCGCGTTATCTATTGCTTGTGATCATTGACTTGACTAAATATTTTCGCTTAGATTGCTTGAGGGCAAGCAACAGCTAAGTATGGGGGTATTTGATAACACTTCAAATATACATAAATTATCTCCCGTTAATATGTAAATTATCTATATAAATATGTTAAATATCGTGTGATTAGATACTTATTTGTGTAATAGTTGTTTCAGGACCAAAGATTACGAAAACGACTAAGAACGCAAAAGATATTCGTTAAATGGACTAACAACCGTTAGAAGAAGGATCTAGAAGTGAAAGAAGGACGTATTAAATGCTAAACGCCAAAGTGCGGCGTACATATTCTAAAAGTATGACATACTTTGGATTGTGGAGAGAGAAATTTTAATGCTGAGGTGAAGTACGGTGCGCTTTCTTATGAAGTGTGGCGCACTTCAGCCTGCAGTTTCACAAAACTCATTATAACTTGCATTGAAGAGTGTAGCTTTTCATTTGCTTTGGTGCACGACTTGAGCTGCTTGGAGGCTATATAAAGGAGTCTAATCTCAGGGTTTTAACACATCTCAATCACACAATATCACACAAAATCTTAGAATCAAGTTAGGGAGAAGTTTTTGGAAAAAGTTGAACTTGTTCTTGGTTCATCAAAATTCCCAGGTTCTAAGTCATACAAGAAAGTTGTAATCCAAGCTAAAGAGAGTGCTAAGTAGTTTGGAGTGGAAATTTTGGATTTCATATAGTTTTTGTTTGGGAAAACTCTTGTAAAAACACCATCTTTTGCTTGTGAAATTGGTAAAATCTTGTTAATCTTCTTGAATATGATGTTTACTAGATTTAACTCGCTTGTTATGTGTTTTACCTTCACCGTTATGGAGTAGTTCTATCATGTTTATTTGGGAATTATGAGGGTAATATAGATTAAACTTGGATAACTAATGATTTTTGGTAAATAGTAAATATGAACTTGATGTTTATATTCTTGGATCCTTAATCATCATTTGATCACTCGTTTAGCTCGGATATAAGTCGAAAGACTTCGACTTTGTGTTTGATTTCGAGGTGTTTGTCTATGACAACTCGGTATTGACTTTGTAAGGATTAGTCAATAAAATGATTATTATCCCAAGTTTATAAGTGTTTAACGCTCACCCTCATGTCTAACGAACTTGGTTGAGCAAGTTTATATTTGTTATTTTCAAACGCGAATTGATGCGTAAAATTCACCGCACACAATTTTATAGGTTTTTTTTTTAAATTTTTAATTATATTTTTTATTTTTTTTTATTTTGTTTAATAATTTTTATTTTTTTAAAAGTGTGGGGGGGTTTGGTGGGGGGGGGGGGGGGGGGGGTTTTTTTTATTTTAATTATATATTATTTTTTTTTTTATTATTAATTTTTTAAAAATAATTATTTTATGATAAATTTTGTTTATGTAATTTATAATAATAATTATTAATTTATTTTTTATATTAGTTTTTATATTTTTTTTATAATTTTAATTTTTTAATATATTTTTATTATAAAAAATAATTTTTAAATATTTTTATAATTTATAAATAATTTTTAATTTTTTTTAAGATATAACAACTATTGTTCTATAACAACGTTCATACAACAACAAAACTACCACACGAATAAAACTAAAAAAAAAAAAAAAAGAACAAAAAAACATAACAAACACACAAAACCAACGACTCAAAACAAAAACAAAAAAAAACCCGCCAAGAACAAAAACAAACATAAAAACAAATACGTCATAATGTGTTGGGGTTCATTTTTAGTTCCAAGCGTTGCGTCGCGCGGTCAATAGCGTGTGAGGTGTTAATAATAATTAGAGTTATAATTATTTTATTAATCATGATTAATTTGGTGGGGGGAATATTTTTTGTATTTTAAAGAAAATAATAAATAAAATTAATATAAAGAATAAAAAATAAAAAAATCAATATTAACATTTCTTACCCCCCACCCACCCCACCACAAAACAAACCCCAGTACAACTAAAATAGAAGACTATATAACAATAAAGTATAAATTAGAAAAATTTAATAGAGTTAAAAAAACTATCACAAAAATTAACAAACACACATAACCCCCCACACCCCCCCCCCCCCAACCCCCCCCAAAAACCCCCCATCCCCCCACACCCCCCCCCCCCCCCCTACCCCCCCCCCACCCACCCCCCCCCCACAACTACCCCCAACACCCTAACCAAAGCCCACCCCCCCCCCCCCCCCCCCCACACCCCCCCCACCCCCCCAGCCACCCCCTCCACGCCCCCCCCCCAACCCCCACCCCAACACACCCCCCCACACCCCCCCCCCCCCAACCCCCCCACCCGCACACTCTTGTAAAAACACCATCTTTTGTATTGTGAAAATAGGTAAAATCATTTTTAATCTTCTTGAATATGATGTATTACAATTTAACTGGCTTGTTATGTGTTTTTAAAATTTTATTTAAACTTAAAAAAAATTAAAAATAAAAAATAAAAAAAAATAAAATAATTTAAAAAAAAAAAAATAATAAAAATATAAAAAGTTAATTTATTAAAAAATTAGTTAAAAAAAATTAAGATTTAAAAATTAAAAAAAATAAATAAAGAAATAATGTATAAAAAAAAAAAGAAAAAAAAAAATAATAAAATAAAAAAACTAAATTAAAAAAAATATAAAAATTAAATTAAAATTTAAACCAAGCGCCATCCCACCAACTTTTAATACGCGTAAGTGACACCCAGTCTCCGCGCCTCACCCACCAACAAATATTGATAGAGGTCAGCGGTGAATATATCTATATATATCTCTATAAGACATATACCTCGTTAAACTGATTTTATTGTTTTAAATAAAAATAACAAAACAAACACACACCAACAATGAATACAATATAAAATAATTCACATTTAATAATATATTACACAAAACTATATAGAGATTGGGGTAAAGCGGGGGAAGAGAGTCTATCTACCATCTATCTCTGGCTACATCATTTTAACACCATACACATATAAAGAACCCACACAATACAAACAGGCACCCACCACATCCATACATTTCTGAGAAAAATAACTTATTTATGTTTTAAAAAAAAAAAAAAATATTGAAATAAAATTTATTTTAAAAAAAATACAATGAATAAATTTTAAATTCCTCACCGTATGATAGTTCTATCATGTTTATTTGGGAATTATAAGGGTAATATAGATTAAACTTGGATAACTAATGATTTTTGGTAAATAGTAAATATGAACTTGATGTTTATATTCTTGGATCCTTAATCATCATTTGATCACTCGTTTAGCTCGGATATAAGTCGAAAGACTTCGACTTTGTGTTTGATTTCGAGGTGTTTGTCTATGACAACTCGGTATTGACTTTGTAAGGATTAGTCAATAAAATGATTATTATCCCAAGTTTATAATAAAATTTAGTTATAAAATATAAGAAATCAAACTATAACTAAATTTAGCTCTCTGGCAGCGACGCCAAAAACTTGATGCGTAAAATTGTTTTGAATAATTAATTGCCAAGTTTTAAATTTATAAAACTTGTCTGCCGATACACGCACTAATAGGCAGAGAACCCGGTCGTATGTAGTGCAGTAGTTGGTAAATCCGAGGTCGTCCCAAGAGCTAAGATTTAACTAGTTCTAATTTGATTATGTCACGTTTAGAAAATGGGTTTGAGATGATTTAAAATATAACAGGAAAGTAAATGCTATAAAAGTAAATTGATAGAAGTAATCAGGGGGGAAAACGTGCTTGCCTAACTATTTCATTACTAATGTTATGATTACGTTTTCCTATGCAATGTTCAATTATAAGTTTCATTAGTAGTTCTAATATCGGCAGACTCGAATTGGCATTTAAGGTTTGTCCAATACTTACTCTGCAATCTCAATTCCCCTAAGATCACACGGGCAGGGCATCCAAGTTTATAGTAGTTAATTACCCTAAGTTCCTATGCTTTTTAAGTGTTTAATGTGACCGAGGCGGTAATATGGTTAATTCCGACACTAAGGATAGGTGCCAATCTACCCTAGTATCCCGCTAATCCCAGGTTCAACCGGTAAGTCTAATAATAGGACTAATAAGATCTAAGTCACACTCTACACTACCAAAACCTAGGGATCAATGAAAGGCTACACGGATATCCAATAAAATCATAATTAAACATGAAACATCAATCATAACAATAGTAAATATATGGCTAGGCCAGCACTAGGAGTGCTTAGCCACTCATAGCAACAGTAAAATAAGAAATAAATGAAGAGATCTTGGATTGATAAATCATAATTCATACAAACGGCGTTTATGAATGATTAATGCTAAAATAAGTAAAGTGATCCTCCCTTGGACTGCTTAGTGGAATGCTTCGTCTTCTAGAGGCCTTGTTCGCCTCTTGGTACTGTGTTGTGAAGTGGTGAAGTGAGTGATATGAATGAGCTGAGTGTTTCATGACTAGTCTAAGTGTTTCATTTTGGGGTGATCACTCAATTGCATAGTCATAGCATGTATTCTATCATAAGCTTGGAAAGTACACAAATATGCACCTGCTAGAATTAGGTCTAAACAGTCTTAAAAGCAACATGGGTGAGACACAGGTTTAAACAGGGTAAATCTTCCTGCAATCTTTACCAAAAGCATTACACCAACGAGGGCGACAAAATTGCATATACATATCCATAACGATGGAATAGACATACATGATTGCATTTAAATCCTTTATTCGAGCAAAACTAAGGGTTATGATGCAAAATGATATAGGGTAGGATAAGACATGGGATACATATTAATTGGTGTTAAATAAAATAAAACAAATAATCTAAGGTTGTCATAACCGGCTACCGTTTATCCATAAGCCCAAGTTTTTAAGTCCGAAAATCTGATCTTTAATAATGGGCTACTAGCTCCATTCTTCACAACCATACATGTGACTTATAGTTGCATCGCCTTTAGATCTTTTTAGCACATAGATGGCTTATAGTTGCACCATCTTTATATTTTTTTACAACTTGTTGGTTTATAACACGTAACCAACATAACACACGTATATATATATATATATATATATATATATATATATATATATATATATATATATATATATATATATATATATATATATATATATATATATATATGCTACAAAGGTTTATATCTTTAATTATTGCCCTTGCAGCATATGATACATAATACATATCCCCCACTTGAGATGAACAATATGGAAAGTGGTGAAACAGGGGGTCTTTACAGATCATTAATGATAGGTCTTCCACGATCACGTAAAATTTCCGAAACCAAATCTCCGAACCAATGGATTTAAGTAGTCAGGTACTTCAACACAAAGTAGTATGTATTATCGTTATGTTATGGTTACAAAGTATGTGAAAGTTGTTATCGTGCTAATGAAACAAGTTTGGATAAGAAATTGTCAGGTGGACTAAGCTCGAATATTATGATGCTAATGTGATGATGTGTATATGATTATATGTTATATTTCGGGTACTTACTAAGCGTAAGTTTATCATTTAGTTGTTGATGTTTTGTGTAGGCTGTTTACGATGCAAGTAATGACAGAGAGTAAGACCTATGGATACGAAGTAATGGATTGGAAGTATGATGGAATAAGATTAAGAGCTTAGTACTAGATACTGAGCTCAATCGATGTTGAACCCCCAAGTGTCGTAAATGGTTTGTACATGTCGTGGTCAAGTGTGAAAGTTATTGTTATAGTTTTGAGTTAAAGTGCAAGCGTTCAAAGCTTGCTAGGTGTGTACATTTGGGGGTGGCCACAGAGGTTCACCTACCCTGACTCCGACCTATCCAAAAGGGTAGTCGTCATGTGATTAGTCAGCACGCAATGTCAATTCGGAAACCCAAGTAACCCAAAAAAGTGGGTCAAAATAGGTGTTTCGTAAATCCCGTAAAGTATGTTTTCGCGAGCCATTTAGATAAAATGTGCATTTGATATTGAAGTATATGTTTTGTAAATGAAATCCTGAAAGTTTTGATGTTATGTCAAGTTATAGAAGTCGAGTTTTGGTCGTTTAAGTTAAACTTTGAAAAATCATAGGAAATGAAACGCTTTTCGAGTGAAGTTGAATTTAAAACCAAAATTGTTGGCCTCTGAGTCTACTTTCTGATACAATTGGTTTCATATCCAAATTCAAAGTTTAAGTATGTCAAATATGCAATTTACAGCACACTGTTCAGAAAAACAGTAGGTTTTTCAGTTTTTGGTCAATGTTTGAAAAATCATATAAGATAAACCGTAAGTCATTAGATGTCGTGCCACATATCGCTGGGTAAGTAATTGAGTCTACTTCCATTTAATAATAGTTTAGTCTAATTTTTTTTACAGAAATATACAGGTATACTATATTAGTAACAGAAAGTCGGTTTCGGTAAAGTCGGTATCTCCCTTTTGTCGAAAATATTAATCAGGTTTTTTACGTTGTGGCATCGTGCAAGGATTATACTAAAACAAACCATACATCTGAATCAATTATGACAAGTGGTGAAGATTTAGTGGGAGTTTTTAAAAAATTAAATACTTTTGAAATCACGATTATGAAATGAACACTTGCACAAAATCTAGATCTATTGAGAAGAAAATTTAGTAGGCCCAAATACAATAGATTTTTTAATTTCGATTTAACTTTTCAAATGTAAAACTATTTTTAATATGATTTGAATTCAAAATGTGTAAAATGAATCGAATCAATATAAAAATTTTCACGATTCGGAGAAATGAGCACGATTGAGGATCAAACGTAAATAATTACCATAACTTGATATTTATAAGATATGTGAATCAAATTTGTAATTTATATATTTGATTTTAATTAATTAAATCAAAAATTATAAATTAATAAGCCTCGTCAATTTTCTTCTTATAATTAGCCTTCTCACTAGACCACAATCCCACTACTACAAATATAGATTCCATTTAGATGCAATATTTCATGGACCACATAATTTATTTCCATCACTAAACCATTAATCTCTTAGAGCATTGGGTACCCTAAGTTATGACTTGACTTATCTTCGAAAACACCACTTGATGGCACGAGACTCACACCGTGCCTCGCGTTTTCGAGTGCTGAGCCACCACCACCACACCAAATGGTCCCGGAAAACGCCAAATGATGGCACAAGACCCACACCATGAGTCGCGTTTTCAGGTATTTTTCTCGTGTTATGAGAAAACGCCAAAAGTTGAGGTACTTGACGGCACCAGAAATGTGATGTTATGGATAGAGTGATGTTTTTGGTGTTATGGGGTATTATGGTGTTATGGAAAAAAATGTTGATGTGACAACATTTTTTTCATAACACCAGATGATTGCACCATAGGATACCCAATGCGCTTATGGTGCCCTTAACGTTGGCAAAACGCATGCGCTGAGAGCCTCCAACTACATGTCTACGTTAATGCACTACCACCATCACGCATGGTGATGAGATTTTGGGATTATTTTGGTGTTGCGTTTCAGTGAATGGTTCGCACGAGTAAAGGCCTGTGTGGTTTGGTTTAAAAAAAATTGTGTGAAATTCTTGTGTAGAAAGGAAGAAGATTGAAGAATGGAGAAAGGTACTTGGAGAAGGGGATGATGTGAGTATTTGTAATACTAGCATGTTACTCACGTAAAGCAGCGGTTTCGCGGGCATCAAAATTAAAAATTAATAAAAATATATTAAAATGGATGTTGAATTAAATAGCACAAATTTTAGAAAATATGGTTAAATTAAATCATAAAAAAGTAAATAAATAAAAAAATATTTCAATTTAAAAATAAAAGTGATTTTTTAATTAAGAACTGATACATGTACTTTAAGATGTGTTTCTTAAAAATGAGATGATGGTCAAAATTGCACATAACAAAAAGTTGTTACATATAATGAGATGAATGTATTTGTTGTTAAAAATGGATATTTTTATAAAAATAAAGAGAAATGTTCGAATTTTCAGACTTTCTAAATACAAAAGTGTCACAAATTCTTTATAATGTAGTATAGATTAGAAAAGGAAAAAAACTATAAAACTTTTATAAAATTTTATATTAATTATAACTTTTTATAAAAGATTTATTTTTATAAATGTTAATTGTAACTGTAAAAAAACATGATTTTGTGGCTTGTTTGATTGCCTTTATTACGGCTACCTGATGCATCCGAGAGTTGTAAAAAACAGTTGACACTGAGTTGCGGTGTCTAGGTCCGGATGTATTTGTTTATTTTGTGTGTGTGGGTTTTTATTAGAACGTCTTTCAAACAATAAAAAAAAACTTTATATTTTGGATTAATTTTATATATCATCTTACTTTGATGATTAATTTTATATATACTTAAAGTGTAATAATTAAATGTATAATGTACAATGATTTTAAAGCATGTTTAAGTAAATATGAGATTTCTATCTTTAAAGAATGGGAAATATGAAATTGCCAATTTTTCTCATTCTGTCATTGCCGGTGACAATGATAAATTTAGTCATGTTTACGCTCGATCTAAATTTATGTTTACTTCCTTGTTAACATAATCTATTTTTTTTTTGAACGGCGGATTTATTAGAAAACTAGCAAGGAGCTAGAAAGGATTACAACGAAATAAGAGTCGGATTTTTCAACCAAGAAAGCCGACTAAAGTTTAACTTACATCTAGAATTACACCAAATAAAAGAGAACCCAACAACGTCGTCACATAAACGAGCTTTAAGAGGAAGAGAAGACCCAAAAATGGATTTGTTGCGAAAGTCCCAAATCAACCACCAACTAGTGTAGAAAACGCTTTCCAAAAACAGCTTCAACGTGGAATTGAGACGGAGATTACAAATCCACTCCCACCAATCATCATAAGAGAAAAACTCCGGAATGCTAACGTCCCACCATCTAGCAATAAAGGTATAGAGGTCTTTCGTCAAAGAACATTTAAAGAACAGATGATCCGAGGATTCAACCGCGATATTACACATGGGGCAAAAGATAGAGGGAAGATCCAACCCTCTACGAGACAAGTTAAGACGCGTTGCGAGATTGTCATGTTTAACTTTCCAGGATAAGATGTTAACCTTAATCGGGACGAATTTACTCCATCTTGTTTTAGTTCCCACCAGACCAAGAGTCTTCTCATCAATGAGATTCCTAACCGAAGAAACCGAAAACTCACCATCACCTGTAAGCGAACAAACCCATCTGTCTGAAACGTTGGGAAGAATGAGACCTTCCAAAAATTTTTGTAACAATCCCATTTGGTGCTGCTCAGTGCCTCCTCTCGCAGTACGTCTAAAAGAAGAGGACAAGAGAGGCTGCGCCATTTTGTTTGCCACACTGATGCTTTTGATAGTTTCGAGAGCATATAACCGAGGATAGAGATCTTTGAAAATAACCTCACCTCTCCAAGGATCTTCCCAAAACCTAGTACTCTCACCGTTACCAACTTTTTTCTTAATGACGCCAAGAAGATCAATACCCTTGTTATGAAGGTTAGAAAGCGAACGAATGATATTCGACCAATTTGAAGGGAAGTTAGCTTTTGTGAGGCAGCCAAGATTTCCCGCTTCACCATGTAAAGCTTTAATAACTCTAACCCAAGTGGAGTTTCCTTGAGTGCGAAATCGCCACACCCATTTAAAAATAAGCGCACGGTTAAGAGCAAAAAAACTTGACACACCAAGACCGCCCATTTCTTTAGCCGCCAGAACATTTTCCCATTTAAAAAGCGATATCTTTCGGACAGTAGGCTCCGCGCCATTGAAGAAGTGGCTACGGATGGATTCAAGTTTTTTAATTACCTGCTTCGGAGCTATGTATAACGACATGTAGTAAAGCGGAGTGGCTCCAAGAACCGATTTAAGTAAGGTTAATCTACCTCCTGCAGAAAGAACCTTCATCTTCCACTTGGAAAGGCGTTTGAGAACTTTGCTAAGGATCCCATCCCATGAAGCAATCCTTGACATGTTACCTCCCACATTTACACCCAAGTACGAGAAAGGGGCAGAAAAAGACGAGCATCCAATGTGAAAAGCTGCTGAATTAACCAAAGAACGCTCAACAGCGACGCCCATGAGCTGACTTTTGTGAATATTTATACGCAGGCCTGAAGCACGGAAAAAACAGTCCAAAACAAGCATTAACACGGAAATGTTAGAAGTGCACCATTGACCTAAAAAAATAACGTCATCTGCATAAAATAGGTGAGTAAGCTGCATAGAATCATCCAACAGAACTCTTTTGAAAAGACCCGCTTTCACAACATTTTCGAACGAAAGGTGTAGAGTTTCCATGACAAGGATGAAAAGAAATGGTGAAAGAGGATCGCCCTGTTTTAGCCCTTTGTAAAAATGAAATTCTGGAGTTGGACTTCCATTTACAAGGACCGAACCCTTAGAAGATTTTAAGCAGCTCATGATCCAATCACACCAACGAGGTCCAAACCCGAAATTCTTCATGACGTCTTCCAAAAAATCCCATCTGACGGAATCGAAAGCTTTCTCGAAATCGACCTTAAAAATCATAGAGTTTTTCTTCTTCGCTTTACACCAGTGGATTACTTCATTTAATATAAAAGGACCATCAAGAATATGGCGCTTAGAGATAAAAGCAGATTGGCAATCACTTACAAGCTCATTGATGACAAACGCTAAGCGATTAGCGAGAAGTTTAGTGATAATTTTGTAAAGACTGCCAATCAGACTGATAGGCCTGAAATCATTTACCATATTTGCTCCTTGCTTTTTTGGAATCAAAGCTATGAAAGACGAGTTTCCACCTTTGTGACAAAAACCATTTTTGTAAAAATGGATAACAGCTTCCTCAACGTCGCATTCAATTAAGTTCCAGAACCTACGATAGAAACCAAAAGTGAAGCCATCAGGCCCTGGAGATTTATCTAGCCCACAATCCCAAACAGCTTGTTTAATTTCCTCCTTAGAAAAAATCCTTTCAAGGTCGGCTGATTGATCCCGAGACAGTTTATTAGGAAACTGCATATCCAAATGTAACCGGCTAGAACGCGGGGCTTCAAATCTATTTTGGAAGTGGGAAAAGAATTCTTTTTTAACAATATTCGGGTCATCAGACCACATACCTTCCGCAGTGATACCTCGAATTGCAAGGTTGTTACGGCGTTTGTTGATAATGCCATGAAAAAATTTTGTGTTTTCATCACCTTCGACCGCCCATTGAACTTTAGCCTTTTGCGCCAATTCACACGACTCCGTATTCGTCAGCGAGTAAATCTTATTGAGAATTTCTAAACGTTCTTCCAAGACCTCAGGAGAAACGTTGCCATTATCAATGGAAGAATCAATTACAGAAAGTTTAGTCTTTAAATCATTTTTGAGAATAGCAGTGCTACTTTTATTTTCTTTCACCCACACACGAATGAGACCTTTAAGAATCTTGAGCTTTTTAGCCATCCTAAACATGGCATTATGCTCAGTAATAACAATATTCCTCCAAGTATTTGTAACAAAGACATCAAAACCAGGAATATCAAACCAATTATGATAAAATCGAAAGGGAGTAGGACCGTAGTCAAAGTTTAACTCGCGAAGTAAAATAGGCCTATGATCCGAATGATAACGATCAAGCGTGAGAGAAGAAAGACTATGACACGATCTAAGCATATCTTCGGAGACGAGGAAGCGGTCGAGCCTGCTCATTTTAGAAGCATCCTTAAGCGACCAAGTGAAGGAATAGCCACATAACGGAACCTCCACTATAAACTTGTTAAATAAATCAGCTCCACGAGGATTAAAATTAGAACCAAATCTTTCTTCTTCTTTACGCACTTCTCTTTACGCACTTCATTAAAATCTCCCATAACTAATGCATCACCAGTCCATCTACCAATCAAGAGGTTTAGATAATCCCAAAGTTTCTTCTTATCAGCAAGCTCTTGTGGGGCGTAAATAGTGATAACAAGCAGCTTTTTGTTAGTAGGTAACCAATTCCCCATAATAGCAATAAAGTTATCAGAAATCGTGTAGTTCACCATCTGGAACATAGAAGAATCCCAAACGCATAGAATGCCACCTGAAGCCCCCACAGAAGGGCTAATCACATGCTCAAAATTTATATTTCCCCAACAAGCCTTGATACTTAAAAACTCTATTTGCTCCATTTTTGTTTCCTGTAAAGAAAGAAAATTTACCTTATTCTTAAAACACAACTCCTTAACCCAGTCTTTTCTGGGCCTTTTGGCGAGGCTTGGATTTGGAGGGGACAAAATTATCATTTAAGAAACTCGCAAGCTCCTTGATTGGTAACAATTTCTTCTATGTCTTTCTTACAACCGTCCATCTTGTATCCCATCGCTTGCCCTACTTTGATGAAATCTTCAACCATTTGTAGTATGGAACCACCTGATCTTGGAGCTTGAACATCTCTGAACTGACCCGAACAGCAGTTATCACACGGAGTGAAACTTAGTATGGATAGGGGGGGGGGGGCTAAGGATGGCGTAGGGGATTGGGGGGGGGGTGGGAGGGGGGGGGGGTGGGGTGTTGGGGGGGGGGGTGGGGGGTGGGAAAGATCACCATCTGACACTTTTAAGGGTTTTGGCAGGTTTTTTCTTTTTTAGCAGATCATATATTTGGAACGGGTCTGCAGATTTCACATTATCACTTCTAACCTTTTGGGAAGAGTTGTTCTCATCGTGTGCTGGTATGTCAAACACAGTCTCTGGAACCTCCTCATCATCACTGTGATTTTCTATATTTTCCTCCTTTAAGGGACTAGCATACTGACTGTTTACAGATTCATCGTCCTCAACCGAATCACTCTCCTCGGTAAAAGATGGTGCCCAACCAGACAATTCTTTAACCCTGATCAGAAACAGCTTCCCTTTATAAATAATCTTAAGAGAATCGGGAATGGTTCCTTGGAAAGTAGTTTTTATACAAAGTCTTTTACGGTGAAAATGGTGAGATTTGATGTCTTCATCATATAGCAAAGAACCCCAAGTGGATGCGATTCTGTTAAACGTATTTTGGGACCAAGCACAAAGAGGAACACCTTCAATATCTAACCACGCGACCCTTTCATCTACAACGAAAGAGTTTGAGGCTTGTTGAGTAGTTGAAAACCATGAATTAGCACCAACATGCTGCTTAAAATTATCTAAAGAAGGCTTCGAGGGGAATTGTAGTAAGACCCAAAAACCACCAAGATATCGAATGATGATATCGGTGAACCCTTCTTCATTGAGAATCTTATTTAAATTTGGGAGTGAGCTAAACTCCTTCAGTTTGCAGTTTAAAGATAGTGAAAAATCAGCATTGTTTGCACACGAGTCATCCAGGACCAATGCTGGTTTTGAGTCAGCAAGTTCCCCTGAAACTTGTGCCTTGGCCACATTGGCATAAGATGCACTAACATGTATTCCCCCATTATCCGTTCGAACATGCTTAGTTGCGTCCCTGCTAGGCACAACGTTCGCCTTCACATGGACTTTCTTAGAATTCAAAGGAGCTCTTGTAAATCGCGCAAGATTAGCGTGAAGCTTGAGCCGATTGACCCAAATCGTACATAAATTATCCACCAAACGCTCCACACTAAAGACGTTGATAAAACGAACGAAACCAAATCGTTTACCTTCTTTGGATCTCTTATTAGGAATGAACGAATCAGTGACATGCCCATATTGCTTACATGTCTGGAACAAATCTTTGGCAGAATAGTAATTAGGAAAGTTCGTCACATAAATTGAAGTGGAAATCTTAGCAACGTCATCTTCCTTGGAACGATAATTCCGCTTTTTCCTCGAGACCTCTTGCCAATCATCAACGCCGCCCATAATGAAAGAAAAACAATAACACAAAACACAAACCTCTTAGATTTAAGGGAGGTCAAACGAATGAAAAAAACCTTTGATGTCCCACTTTTGTTGTCCTGTGTCTCTGATGTCTCACCGCAAGGATGTACCACCTATGACGTCCCAACTATAGTGTCCCATTTATGATATTCCATTCGGATCGCCAAGATTAGGGATTAAAAAAATCTCACGGGTAAAAATTTGATATTAAAAATTTGATCGATCCAAATGAATGAATGACAAAACAACGAAAACCTAATTAGAAAAAACTTGTGATCGCAACCCTAAAAATTTGATATTCCCTGTCAAGTTGTATTGTTTAACATAATCTATTTTGTTTGCAATTAAGTCCTTCTTGTGACTTTATCTCGATTACATCTACCGCGCCAAATGTTTGTTCAGATTTTATCATGGATTTTCTACGTCAGAACTGATAAGATCCATTTAAGTTATATAACATGTGCTGCCAGGTTTGTGAAAAGTTGTATTCATTTAAATATGCCATCCTAACAAAATGATGTTTATTTTTTAACTGAAACATACAAATATACGAGCCAATCTCAATAATACACTATATATGTTCTTCTAAATCAAAATCCATCCCGAAGTGAAAACCGATCCGTCGGCCTTCGTGTCAAAAGTTTTTTCATCCCTTTTGATTCCCTCGCAGTTAAAGTCTCGAGATTTTACCATTTTTTGATGTTATGTAATTTTTTTTGTTGACTCTATTGTACTTTTAGTTTCTAGTGTCTTGCTAGACTCTTTTTATATATATTTCATCTTTGCCGTTCAAAAAAAATATATATGTTCTTCTAACCCTTTATTAAACAATGTTTTATACTCCGCATATAACTACTCACTTCTAACATAACTTGCATCAATATAAGCCTAAATGCCTAATAATAATTATAAAAACCTATAAATTAAAGTACCCTGCACTGAATTCAATTATACAAGGCACATGGCAGGGTCATATTCGATTAAGAGATAAGAAATGGTTGGTTATTAATTAGGGAGGTGTGAAATAAAGAATCATTGGCTCGTGGGTTCCTTGTTACATACTGTACAACTTTAAGAAGAAAACATAGCTGTCAATGTTTATCATCATATCGGTGACAAAAAAGTCATATTCCAACTACTGCAATTTTAAATGTTGGCGAATTCATTTTGTAAAATACAAAAAGGACATGATGATATATACCTACTCCCAATTATTGTGCTTGTTTTTTAGTGCAAGTAGAGATTCTATATGAGAAGTGATTTGTGCTCCGTGTTTTTTTTTTATACACCACTAAATGATAACGATAATGCACACAGTACAACACTAGTTATGTATAATTAGTGGTGTATGGCTAAAAAACATGGTGCACAAATTACCTCCCATTTTATATTGCAAGCCAAAACTAAAAGGAAGTGATTTGTGCACCATCTTTTTTTTAACCATACACCACTAATCGTGCATTCCGATGTTGTACTGTGTGCATTATCGATGCCATTTAGTGGTGTATGACTAAAAAAATATGCACAAATCACTTCCCAAAAATAAAATAGATATGAAAGACATGATGATATACCTACTCCCAATTATTGTGCTTGTTTTTCGGTGCAAGTAGAGAATTTATATTGCAGGTAAGGCTGAGCACAGACCCAAGACCGGACCGGACCGAGGACCGGATTGGTTCAAAAATTCGAACCGAAATGGTACGGTCCGGTCTGGGTCGGTCCTCGGTCAGAGTCGGTCCTCGGTTTTGGTCCGGTTCTATAAGGCATAATCATCGGGTTTTTTTGGCAAGACCAACCGGACCGAAGACCGAATTGGTCCAAAACACCGGACCGAAATATGTTCGGTCCGGTCCGATTTTCCGGTCCGGTCGAACGGTCCATGTGCCCACCCCTAATTGCAGGCCAAAAATAAAATACAAGTCAATAAAGACTTCGTGTATTATTGAGCTATGCTATATTCACAAAAAAACATCCCAAAAACGAAGTGTCATATTTTGATTAAAGAATTGCTACATCCACAAAATAACTTTCATAAAATTTTCACAAAATGACATGTATCCAATCAAAATCTTTTTAGTTATTTCTCTTTCTTCCTTTTTGATTAGCATCTCTCTATTAATGCATGCCACATCATTTTGTGAAACTTCTTTTGTGAATCTTTTTGTGGATGTAGCATCTCTCTTTTGATTAGCTAATCAAAAGAGAAGAGAAAGAAATTGTTTGAAAAGCCATCAATCAAAACACGACACTTCATTTTGTGTATATTTCTTTGTGGTTTTTTTTGATGTAATTCATGAAACAAAACCCATAGTTCCCATGATTTGTAGCACGATATGATAGTTAGAAACGAAATTTCAAGCATAAAGAAAACCTAGCTTTACAAATCATCCAACGAACCAAACTTTTTATTTTATAAAGCTAGAGTTTATAAAAAAACAATCAGTAAATCACAGGTCGAGATTGATTAGGATTCCAAACACCTCCTTCCTTGAGATATTGCATGTACCTTGCAAACTCTGGCTTAGCCGTAGCCTTCTTCCTTCTTCCTCCCTTCCCGAAAATCGCAAAGATGGGATGAAACATGCTCACCTTCTTCGCTTGCTTCTCTATCACGTTTCCTGATCTAGCTGGAGTACTTCTGACTTCAGTCTCGTACGTCACTGGCAAATCACCAAAGAACTTTAAAGGCAACGTTTTCGATCTGATCATCTTAGCTTCTAACGATTGATTATCGATTGGGGCTTCATCGATAACTAAGGGCTGATATCCCCTAGGGCTTCTTGTGGCCATATTTTTATACATGGTTCCTAAGTGTGCAAAATGTATCAATGTGTGTGTTTGTGTCTTTGTTGTTTAAGTGAAGTGAAACAGCGGAGTAAAAATGTTTTATAGGCATATAACAATTGATTGATGGTTGATGGTAGGGGTGGCAATTTCTGACCCGACACGAAACCCGACCTGAAATCGACATGAAAATTAATAGGTTCGGGTTGAATCTAAATATGTTTGGGTTAGGTTTGGGTCAACATATCTAACTCATTTATTAAACAGGTCAGGTTCGGGTTGAGAATAAATTAATCAGGTCGACCCGCCAACCCGTTTAAGATTTTTTCTTAAATTTAAAATTATTTATATTTTATTATATTGGTTGAATAGGTTAAACAGGTCGACCCACAAACCTATTTAACATGTTTAATTCGTGTAATGTGCCAAGTTTTATATATAAAATAGGTTAAATGGGTCAACCCGAAACCCGTTTAACCTATTTAACCCGTATAACCTATTTAACCCACCAACACAAGTATATATGGGTTAAATGGGTCAGGTTCGGGTTAGAGTTTTCTGACACGCCAACCTGTCAACCCGAACCCGACACGAATTGCCACCCCTAGTTGATGGAGGTTATTTTAACCTCATTCGTAATTTTATAACATGGTCTAAAATGGTTGGCAATGCAAGGATAACAAACAAGGCTTATCTTATATGTACCTTTGAAACACCATTTGTATCATTTGATTTTTTGCCTTTTTTTTGGTATTTTTTTTTTATAATTTTGTATATGTTATAAAATTGTGATACGGAAAAAATGGAACAAAAAATATAACATTTAACAGGTCAAAAGTATGAAACTATCTAAAATTACAGAACAGAAACTGATAAAAAACTGCGTTACTGTAAAAAAAAGTACAAAAGAAATCTTTTGTACCTTTTGACACTATTGAATGAGTCATGAGTGTACCAATAGAGGTACCCAACAAACAATAGTATATGCATTGTTTAGTGGAAAGCGGTGTTAGGTTGATTAGACATTAGAGCATATCCAATTGGTTGTTTTTAAAAGACTTTTTATTATTTAGAAAAGCTATTAGTATGATTTTTATTATTGGAGTAAAGATTTTGTTAATGACTTTTTAAAAAGTATAAGTATCCTTTCATGTTCATTTGAACATGAGAAGTAATGTTTTGCTTTATGTGATTGTACATTTGATTAAAATAATCAAATGTACAATCAGATAAAGCATAACATTACCTCTCATTTTCAAATGAACATGAGAAAATCTTTTTCCTTTTAAAAAAGACTTGTAAACTAGCAAGTGTTTGACAAAAACAAGTGAAAAGCTATTATATTAAATGGACTAAGCATTAATTGTGAAACAAAATATATAATTAAAAATTTATGCATTAAATGTATCAAGTACAAAGTGTAAATGCAAAAAACTATTTGTGGTTTTTGGTATTGTAGATGCTCTTATAATAACAGTTTTAGTATAACAAATACGGAGTACAAAACAACTCAAGTATAAAGATATGGGCTACGTTTAAACATATCTTTCTCATGGCTATGTTTAAAACACAAAAATATGTAAATAATGATACATAATGACAATTAAAAGATGTTAAATGCAACAAGTAAATAATTATCATTAAAAATACAAGCAGTAAATAATTTAAGCATAGCCTTTAAGATTACATTTAATAATTTTCTAAAAAGAAAACTAACATGTCACTACTCAATAGTGTCATTTATGTTTTTTTTTTGAACGGCAAATTTATTAGAACAAAACACTAGCAATGAGCTAGAGACAAAATTACAAAGAAGTCAAATAGGGATGTTGCAACCAACTAACCCAACTAAAGTTACTTTTACATCTAGAACGACACCATGTGAAAGAACGCGACACTATATCATCAAAAAGAACATCTTTGCGGGGGACGAGAGACGAGAAGAGGACCTGATTTCGAAACCTCCAAATACTCCACCATGTTATGTAGAAAACTCCTTCAAGCAAATCTTTAACTTTAGGACTTAATCTGATAGCATTGAACCAATGAAGCCAATTGGAATAACGAAACAAATCGACCCCCCCCCCCCGCCCATGAGCTATATTCCACACCACCCCGCAGAACAAGCCTAACGATTTCCGTGACACCCTACAATCGAAAAAACAAATGCGCTAAGGTCTTCATCTTCTGAGTGGCAAATAGGACATTGAAGTGATCCGAAACCAAACACCACGATGTTGCAGGTTTACACAGTTGGTAACATTCTATGGACCTTCCAAGCGAAGACATAAGTTTTATATCGGCACATCATCAAGAAGATTTCGCACGTCTTTGACACAAAAGACACCTTCCCCATTTAAATCCCAAACCCACCTATCCTCCAACGAAGACAAAATCGTCCCTTCTATGTACTCTTGTAGGAGAGATAATTGCGAACTTTCAGACCCACCTCTAACTGGACGACGAAGAGACGAAGTAACAGAAGACAGTTTCACAGCCACCGAACTATCTTTATTATATTCCAAAGCAAAAATGCGAGGAAACAAACACACAAAAGGATTATCGCCGAAAACCAAACCTCCTTCCAGAAATAATTGCGCAGTGCCCATTACCCACTATGGATGCGACAATAGGGAACCCAAATCTACTCCTCGATCTTTAAGCGAATGAAATTATCCGAATAAATGGAGAGCAAGTCGAATACCGTAATGGGGATGTGGAAGGTAACTTGGGAACCTATGCATAAGACAAGATCAAACGACACCACAAGTGAATTGTCTCAGAAAATAAATTTCCAAACTCACTTGAAAAATACGCCCTATTTAAAGCATACAAACTAGAGATACCTAACCCACCATTTTTCTTAGACGCGAGAGTCGTGGTCCATTTAATCCATGCTATTTTCCTCTCATTGCATTGAGAACCATTAAAGAAGTTCCTTCGCAAGGACTCCATCGAATGAAGCACAGATTTGGGGGCTTTATAAATGGACAGATTATAGATAGGTGTCGACCCTAGAACCGATTTAAGGAGGGTAAGCCTCCCTCCTACCGAGAGGGTTTTGAGTTTCCAGTTGGAGAGCCGAGCCTTAAGCTTTCCTATGGTATCCTCCCAAGCCTGAGAAGTGGCACAAATACCACCAACCATCACCCCTAAATATTTAAACGGGGTTTTCATAGTCAAGCAACCTAGGTTCACAGCCGCATCTTTGACATACTCAGAACGAACCCCAACTCCAAGCAGATTACTCTTTTTAAGGTTGATCGAAAGACCAGACAATAAGGAAAAGCAATGGAGAATATTGGTAATACCAGAAAGGTTGGAAGGTGACCACTCGCCTATAAAGACCACATCGTCCGCATAAAAAAGGTGAGAAAGATTTAGAGTTGAATCAATTTTGATGCCCTTAAAAATCCCCGCCTCAATGGCCCTAGAAACCGAAAGGTGGAGGGACTCCATGACTAATAAAAAGAGATAAGGCGCTAAGGGGTCTCCTTGCTTCAAACCGCAATAAAATTGGAATTCGGACGAAGGGCTACCATTGAGCAGAACCGAAGCCATACCAGAATGAAGACAACCACGAATCCACGAGCACCATTTAGGACCAAAACCAAAAGCAGTAAGCACATCTTCTAGAAAATCCCACCTTATAGAGTCGTAAGCCTTAGCAAAGTCGACTTTAAACACCATAGCTTGTTGTTTCTTATGCTTACACCAGGAAAGAAGTTCATTAATGATAAAGGGGCCATCCAAAATCTGCCTATTGGGAAGAAACGCCGTTTGAACATCCGATATAAGCCCAGGAATGACCGACGAAAGCCGATTGGCTAAGATTTTAGTAACAACCTTATAAAGACTCCCAATCAAGCTAATAGGACGATAATCGTTAACGAACTTAGGATCTTGATTTTTCGGGATGAGAGCAATGAACGAAGAGTTGCATCCTCTAGAAAAAGAGCTATGTTCGAAAAACCATTCCACCGCCTCATAAAAATCAGAACCTACGGTATCCCAGAATTTGCGAAAAAATTCAAACGAGAACCCATCAGGGCCCGGCGATTTGTTCTCACCACAGCCCCACACCGCATTACGCACTTCGTCTCTGGAAACCGGGCTCTCCAAAGTGGCCATCTGATCAGGTTGCAACTTATTAGGAAAAGTATAATTAAGTTTATACCTAGTGTCGACTGGAGCTCGAAACCGATTAGCAAAGTGAAGACGGAATTCTTCTTTAACACGACATGGGTCGTCCACCCAATCACCATCCACCATAACACCTTTAATGGCCAAATTCGCACGTTTACGATTGATGATTCCATGAAAGAACTTAGAATTTTCATCGCCCTCGATAGCCCACTGAATCTTAGCCTTTTGCATATAATCACGTGCATTAGCAGAATTTATATCGTGCAAGTTTTTCAAAATCTCTAACCGTCTCTGGAGAATGACTTCGTTTGTACCCCCTTGATCTAACTCTTTGTCAATATCTCGCAGATTAGAACGAAGCTCCTCGAGGTGACCAGATTGCTTTTTGCGATAATCATTAACCCATAACCGAATTTTCTTTTTAAGGATTTGCAATTTCTTCTTAAAACGAACCATCTTATTTCTATCATCAATATCAATGTTATTCCACGTTTCCAAAACCATTTTATCGAAATCTTGAAAATTGAGCCAAGAGTGATAGACCCGAAAAGGAGAAGGCCCATAATCAAAAATCACTTCCCTAAGTAGGATAGGGCGATGATCCGAGAGATGTCTATCAAGGCAAATTCCCGATAGATGAGGAAATACCGAGAGTAAGCCATCCGAAACTAAAAAACGATCTAATTTACTCATTTTCTTGGCCGATTGAAGAGACCAAGTAAATGAGTAACCTTCCAACTGAATTTCGATTAGCCCCGAGTTAGAAATAAAACAATTGAATTCATTGGCACTTTGAGCATTAAACTCCGAACCAAAGTGATCTCTCTTCACCTAAGAGTGTTGGGTATGATAACATCTAACCCGGCGTTGAGTCTACGTGGCTCCAGCGTGGTTGGCGTTTCCACACCTCCCTTTCGCGTTGGCCAACGGCGTTGGTCTCCGTGTGGATGCACCAACGCGCGTTGGTGGTTTTTTTTTTAAAAAAATCACCCCTAACGTTAAAAAACGGCTAGTTTTTAAATAATTTAATTTATTTTTTTTCAATACCTACTCTATATATATATTAAACACCCCCTCCCCTTAATACTATCTACACAAAATGAATCCTTATTTCGCAATGAATCCAAATGACGACGATGAAGAATGACAACCAAACTCTTTCGACATTGATGCCGAATCCGACGTTTACTTTCTTCAACAAGCGTACGAGTATCACGAACGTTTAGTAGAAGAAGAAAATTGTCCCATCCTTACACGTAACCCGATCCATCATGATCGAGAGGGGGCCGAAGAACGTTTGATGGGCGACTATTTTGATGATCATTATAAGTATCCTTTATATTATTTTGGAAGAAGATACCGTATGAGCCGAAAACGATTTTTAAAACTTGTCAAAGGCATTAGCACTTATATGGCCGATCTTATTCCAAAGCACTTTAAATTCTTTAAAGTCCGACCCGATGCTACGGGTCGAATGAGTCTTAGTGCCATTATGAAATGTACAGCGACGATACGTCAATTGGCATACAGCAACACACCCGATGCATTTGATGAATATTTGCAAATGATGAGCGTACTGCACGTGATTGTCTGTTACATTTTAATAAGTGTATTACTGATTTGTACATGTCCAAGTATTTAAGAAAGCCAACGTTGGAAGATGTTGAAAAAATATATGATCAACATGTTACGCGTCATGGTTTTTCGGGAATGCTTGGAAGCATTGATTGTATGCACTAGGAATGAAGAAATTGTCTAGTATCATGGCAGAGACAATACGGTAGTGGGGATAAAAAAATACCCAATTATAATGTTTGAAGTTGTTGCTTCGCATGATTTGTGTTCTCCAAGGACGTTTGAGAATACTACAACAACCGGCATGTCAATACCATATCAACAGCATACGGAGAATCATGTATTCTTGCATCATATTGCATAACATGATTTTAAAAGACTAAAAAATAATGGTTACTAACTGGAACGAAATGTATGCTAATCCGTCAAGAAATATGCAACGTACATGGGTTGAAAGATGTGAAACGCAACGTCAAAAGCAAAAGAATTATGGGACCGAGAAACGCATATTAGTCTTCAATAAAACCTTATGGAGCATATTTGGCATGAAGTTGAAAATGAAGACGAAGATGAAGGCTTTTAGTCATCGGGGCGTATGTTTTTTTATGTATTTTTTTGCATTTTTAAATTTTTATATGTTTTTTTAAGTATTGTAATGTGTAATATTGTTTCATGAATAAAATGTTTTAGTTTGTTTAGGGGGGTGTTATGAAAAAATAAAAGGGTGGGTCCCAAAAAGTGGATTTAATGGTGTTATGATTACAGGGGTATTTTGGTATGTTGGTTTTATGGTGTTAAATCTAATGTGATGCTGATGTGTTGGTATTAATGGTGTTATGGTACCTAGAGCTCTAATAATTTTAATCTGTAGATATAATCATGTGATTTTTCAGTCAAAAATGACGATTATAATGTAATAATCAATTAATCTATAGGTATAATCATATGATTATTCAAACAAAAACAATGATTATGATCTTCAATATAAACATGAACCCTAGGCGATCTCCACCCCCCCCCCCCCCAACAACACTTTTAGATCTACTACCTTCCATTTGTAACGTGCCTAATAAGACTTTGTTATTGAGAGTGTTATCATTTTGTGATTGATCACTTATAACGAAGTTTCTCACAGGTTAGTTTGCTTTGGAACCATAAAGATTGGATTGTTGTTTTATGGTCTTTTAAAAGTTTCGTTTTTTTCTTTTCATTTAATCGTTTTAGGGTTTAATAGTCATGGGGATCAAAAGTGGTTTTCGAAAAATTCAAAAAAGGATCAAACGCAACAGGTATCGAAATCGGTATTTGTTACGAATTTCCCAGATCACTTCTCGTCCTGAGATATGTGGAAGGTGTGCAACACTTACGGTACAATAATTGACATTTTTATTCCTTTTTAAAAAATCAAAAGCTGGTAAAAGATTTTCTTTCATCAGTTTTATTAAGGTTGTTAACTTGGATCGTTTGGTTGAGAATTTGTGCACTATTTGGATTGGTCGCCTTCGTCTTCATACAAATGTTGTACGATTCCAAAGAGAACAAAAAACTGTTGTCGAGCAATCTAAAGGGTCGAATATGGGAATTCATCAGTTTCTTTGCTCTTAATCGTGTTATGTTGTTTAAATGGTTTTGATGATTTAACTCTCAAGGCTCTTCATTATGGTATCGTTTCATTAAAGCTATTTATGGAGTTCATGGTTCTTTGGATAGTCTGATCTTGTATCTAGACGTTCCTCTTGGATAGACATCCTTCGCAAGACTACTTCTTTTATTAATAAATGTGTTGGTCTTTTTACTCTCATTCAAAAAAGGTAAGAAACGGAGAAGACACTTTCTAATGGGACGAAACATAGCTAGGGGATATAGCGTTGAAATATCAATATCCAAGACTATGCTTTGAAATCTCGAAAGCATATCATGGCGGCCGAAAAGTTGAGGCATGCTTCTTTGTTCTCTTCTTATCGTCGTCCTCCAATAGGCGTGGTTAAAGACGAACATCAACAAATTCTTCAGTCTCTTCTTGCCGAATTAATTCTTCCCCAAATGACTAATCGTTGGATTCGGTCTTTGGATGCTTTGGGTGAGTTCTTGGTAAAAGCCGTACGTAATCTTATAAATGATACTTTATTATCTAAGGAGGATGTGCCTACTAGATAGGTTAAAAATTATTCCTATTAAGATTTCACTTATCTTGGGTTGCCGGTAGGGAGAAATATGCATTTGAGTGAAGGATGGGGTGAGGTGATAAATAGGCTTAGGAATTGGCTTTCTGCTTGGAAGGCTAGATCTCTCTCAATCGGAGGAAGGCTTACTCTTATTAAATTGTTCTCGGCAGTATCCCTATCTACTTCTCTTTTTAACGCCCATGTGAAAGTTATTAATCTGCTTGAGTCAATTCGAAGCCGATCTTTTTAGGGGTTCAAAGAGAATCAGAGTGGCATCTCTTTGGTGAAGTGGGATAGTATTTTACTTAGTCACAATATGGGTGGGTTAGGAGTGGGCAACCTCTTTGCTAAGAATCTTAGTTTGCTTAGTAAATAAAAGTGGCGTTTTCTTTCTAAAGAAAACGCTTTATGGAGAAAAGTTATCAAGGCCTTTATGGTGTTGATGGTGACCTCAATGTGAATCATGCCTCTTCTTCTGGGAGCAGCGGTATTTGGTGTGACATTGTCAAAGCTATCTCGTCTATTCAATATATTGACACTGGGTTCAATAATTGTTTCACATTAAAGTTGGTAATGGTAAGAGCACTTGCTTTTGGCTTGATTCGTGGTGTGGCAATGAGGCTCGGCTTAGGGTTCTCTTTCCAAGCTCTATGATCTTGATTCTTGCCAAGATTGCAATGTGTGTGACTGTTGGTGTGTTACTACTAGTGTTTGGGGTGGATCCTGGTCTTGAAGGTTCCCTCATCGTGGGCGTACGTTAGATGATTTAGAGACTTTTGTTTCTCATATTGGCAACCTTTCTATCTCAGTTGACGAAGATAAATGGTCTTCGTCTCGCGATGCTTTCGGTTCATTCAAGGTTAAAACTTGCTGCAACATTATTCAAGATAATGCTCTTGTTGATTGCAGCCTTGGATTATACCATTTTGGAATTATTTGATCCCCTACAAGGTTAATATATGTGTTTGGAAGGCTTCTATCAAAAGATTAGCTACCTACACCAATCTTGCTTCAAGAGGCATTAATATTCCTTCCACTGTATGTTCTACCTGTAATTCAGAGGTTTAATCGATTTAGCATTATCTTATCTCTTGCTCTCGTGTTTTACCAATTTGGATAAAGGGTTGGAGTTGGTGGCAACTCGATCCCCCGACCTCGTTTCCCTCATTTTTCGTTGTTGATATTGCTATGGGACATGTGGGAATGCGTGGTCACCTCGTGCTTGATAAAATCATTAATGGTGTTTTTTAGTGTGCTCTTTGGGCTATTTGGAATTAGCATAATAAGGTGGTTGCGGATTTTACAGATTCGGTGGCTAAGGTTAAAGCTGAAGACATCTTCCCTTCTATTCAATGCTTGTCTAAACTTTAGTGAATGCTAGGTGCTTGTCATCCCCCTTGATTGGAATAGTGGGATATCTTGGTTGTGGTCTATTGTTGATAAAACTGGTATTGCTTCTGTTCAATAGGTGTTTTTGGCTTTGGTTTTTGGTTGGGGCTTTGTTTTCATACCCTCTGTTTGTCTATGCCTATGTGGCCTTGTTTTCCTTTGTACATTCTTGCCTTAGCTCTTTCTTAGGGCTTTTTTTCTAATATATTAGCATTTGAAAAAAAAGTTACTTAATTTGGTCACCAATTAACCAAAGTACCATAACGCCATAATAGACCTCACGTAAACTTTTTGAATATCTTAGAGTGCGTTTAGTTGGTGAATTTTATTCATATTTTTTTTGTTTTTAAATTCTTAGAGAAGTGAATGTTTTTTTTCTCTATAGAAGAGTTGAGTTTAAAAACTAGTTTAGATAGAGTTATATTAAAAAAAATGTTTAGATAAAGCTCTTTTCAAACTTGTTTTCATATTGGATATTTGTACATTTTCAAAGGTTTTATTCCTTTTTATACGTTTTGTACATTTTCCATTCGTTTTTATCCGTTTTTATACGTTTTCATCTGTTTCCATTGTTGCCATTCATTTTTATTCTAACTATAATATACGATTACTTGAACTTCTTATTATATCACGGTTATATGTTGTTCACAAATTCTAACACAAATATTACGGGTTGAGACAACTTTCTTTTTATATCATTTCATGCCATACTCCAATACGCATTACTGTTTATTTTTACTCAGCGGTTTTGATTCTAGAGTATCATCATAAGTTCAAGGGATCTTTAGTATCTCTTGTACAGATTAATATTTAGCCAACGCATTGTACATTTTTGTATGTTCTATACGTTTTTGTACAGATAAAAATGTATGAAAGCGTACAAAAATATACAAAAGCATATAAAACATTTAAAACGTATGAAAAGAATAAAGACGTACAACAATGTATAAAAACACACAAAAACGTAAAAAAACGTATAAAACGCAAGAAAACGTAAAAAAAAAACATATAAAACCGTATAAAACGTACCAAAACGAATTAAAACGGACGAAAATGTTCAAAAACACATGAAAACCGATAAAACGGATGAAAGCGGATAAAAACGTATAAAACGGATGAGAACGTATAAAAACAAAAAAAACGTACTAAAACGGATAAAAACGATGATACAACGCTAATACACTCAAATCCCCAACAATACCACAAAACACAGCACAAACTTATCAAATGAGACACAGTTAGACAAAGGAGCGATGACGGATAACCGCGAGAGCGACTAGGGATAGAGAATACAATTTTCTTCACGTACTCTATCCGCTTTTCGATTTTTTTTGAACGACAAAAAATGAGACAGAGATAAAAAAATGAGATAGAAGAGTTAAAACATGATATGTGTGTTTTGTCAACAACTTTCTTAGTTAAAATTTAGAAAAACGTACTAAAACGGATAAAAACGTATGAAAACATATAAACCAAAAATTTCAAAAATAATTACAAATGACCGTTAGAATGGACGATGAAGGATAACACGAGAGATAGGGATAGAATAGTATATTTTCTCCCGCTTGTTTTTTTGAGAAAAAAATGAGAAAGAAAAAAAATGAGAAGAGTAAAATGGGTGTTTCAATTTCTTAGTTAAAATTTAGAAAATGAGAATTCTACTTTATTTGAAATTTGTTGAAAAAAACTGTGACTAAAACGAATTTCAACTTCTTTCTTTTTATATAAAATATTTTCTGAAAAAATAAGAAATTTTTCACCAACTAAATGCACATTTGCATCTCTTTTAAATTGGAGTTGAATTTATCTATTATATATAAAGATTGGGTCCTCCTCATTGAATTTGAGGCTTCAAAAGGAGTACCCCAAGCTTCTATAGTTGTAAAAAAAACTTGTATGCTGTTAAATGAGTGTAGAGTCCCCAATTAAAACAACGATGAATACAAAAGATCAGGATTTAAATAACATTCAACTGCTACCATCCTGCATTTACAACAAAGAATATAAACCAACTTCATCTTCTCCAAGCAGTTACAACACCAAATCGTGTTTGTTTTAGATCTATATATTTTCCAGCTTAAATATACCACCATCGCCACTCCCACCATTTAAACCCCCCACCATCGAAACCCTGACCATCAAATCGTGTTTGTTTTAGATCTATACATTTTTAGCTTTTTAGTTTTTTCCCCTCCAAGATCTATGTGTTTTATTATGTTTTGAAAGTAGTAAATTAGGGGAAAATGGATGCCACAACATGTCTCTCATATCTGTCTCATCGGCATGAAATCACGATGAGTTTTTCAAATTTTTTGTCATGTTTTGTTTTCTATCTGATTCTTCAAAAAATGATGATACATGTTTTGTTTGATTTTTGTTGTGAGATGTGTTCATTCAGTCCTATTGCATTTGAAAAATCATCTGGTGTGTTTTCTTGACCTAATATATATGTATTAAATTTAGATTTATATAAAAAAGATTAGGGGTTTTGGTTTATTATTGATTGGTTGGAATTTATGTGTTAATCTTTTGTTATAGAAAAAATAATTGGCTCGATCACGAAGAAACGATGAGGAAAAAGGGTTTGGCTTTTAAATCAGAAAGCAAGCATGCTTTTAGTTTTTTTAGTTTCTCATACAATAGCAAATTTATGATCTATGTAGGCGTTTATGGAGGTTTATTTATGTGTATTAACAAGTAATAAGCTGATTAGCGCTCACAAAAAATAGCATAAGCAGGTGATAGATGCTATCGATCCACCTTTAACTCCGGTAAATGCTGGAGCACGCTAAGAGTCCAACAAGGTTGGTGGTTATCGGAATCCGATTAGCGAAGAGTTTGGATACGACTCGGTTGCTTCTTTGACAATGGTACGTACTAATTACATACTCTCAGTTCGATAAGCAAATCACAGGCATTTGGGATAACATGAAACTTCTTAATCAGATAAGCATAAATGCATAAAAACTAAGACATCCCAAACACCACCTTAAAAGCCAACGTTTAGGATTGTTTAAGTAAGTGCATATCAGCTTAAATTTAGAGTTTTTGAGCAGTTTCTAATGTTCTAATAAGATAACACAGTTTAGATACACAAGTTTTGTTTTATAACATTTAAAAATAGTGTCACTTAAGGATGTGACGCAACCCTCATCGGGAGAAATTCTCCAGTCATCGGACAGTAAAAGCATTCTTTTTTCAGCACATATAGGGGTCTTTAACAACCCGTGTTTGAAAAGCACCATTTTTTGTATAACACCTCGTGTTTTAGGTCATTGTACGACATTATGTAATTCACAATTTATTTTTAGGGTTTTACGCATTTGTTTTAAAT
>BQNB010000776.1:44411-66085 GCA_026074375.1 Tanacetum coccineum
TTTTGTTGTATCTCTTTGTAGGATAAGCCAACTTTAATATTGACTCTTTTCAACTAACTGTAGTAAAAGAAAGTATGGGAAATAGCAATGATCACCCCCAACCACCTGTTTCTATTTCTTCCGTTAAAGACTTTCTCGTTTTGACAGCTATAGGTACTGATATGGCGTTAATTGTTGTCATCTCATGTACGGCTAACAGGGTGAACACATTTTCTTCGGGCCCCCATGCTAATAACAGGCGCATACGCGGGAATGCGCAAGGTCACATAATCTCTCTTTCTTAACATGTTTTAATATTGAGCTGTTAATATACCTATTCGTTACTCCAAGTTATATTCTTTGCATCTGCTCGATCATTTTCTTAACCTTAGAATTCCGTACAGGACCTCCGCTGGAATATACTTACATGGGAAACTGTGATCAGATTTGTCGACATTGTGGGGCTTTCTTCTGGTATGAAGAGAAGACCAGAGTGTACACGTTTTTTTTAACGGCAAAGATGGAATATATATAAAAAAGAGTCTAGCAAGACGCTAGAAACTTAAAGTACAATAGAGTCAATTTTGCCACTGCATAAGCGGCTCAGGATGGTATGTTTGTGATTTGTTGTACTAATGATTATCTGGTATTCGCGTCTTATTCATGACTAATGACTCGAGCATAAAAAATGTCCTATAATTTACGTTATATTTGACCACGTATTGTTATACTTTTGAAATTGGGTATTTTAGTGAAATGTTATGGATGTTAAAGATTTTATTTCTTAAATATTTTTGCAGTGATGAACTTTTGGAAAATTGGAAGGATTCTGAGTTTTCGATGCTTCCAACTTACAAAGAATTAATCGTTGCTGGTTATAAAATATTGGTGTATGGGTAAACTGCTGAACTCGAATGCTTTGGTTAATTACAGTATTAGAGATGGCAACTATGACCCGTTTTCTGGGTCAATATACAACTTCCTAAATTGTTTAATTTAAGATTAAGATTACTAATGTTATTGTTTTTTGTAATCACACTTATCACATTAACTGATTAAATATACACAGTTTGTTAAGAAAAAGTGCTTTAGGGTCAACCAACCCATCCACTGAGTACTAAAAAATAACCCGCTTTGACCTTTAAATATTTTAACTCTATGTTTCAACACAGTGGTGACACAGTTTCAGTTGTACCAGTTACCGCAACAAGGTTTTCACTTAGCTGTCTTAATCTGACGGTTAATACTGAGTGGTACCCATGGTACATAAATGGCCAGGTAATAAAATCTTGATCTTTAAAGTATTATTTTCTAACCGAAGATACAAAATACTGGATAATATTTGGTGTTACTAACAGGTGTTCAGATTCTGATTATGATTCCAAGATTGAAAGGGCTATTGCTATTTGGTCATAAAAAACTTGTGTTTCTAATTTACTTATACTGTCACGTAAATTTATAAATTTTGAAAGGCTGTTGAGTATTTCCAAAAGATGTTTCATGATCAAGATGTTGTCTTCTCACATCCTGCGTACCTCATTCTTTATTTGAATTACTATCTCCATGCAACTCTTACAATGACTGTAAATATTGTTTCGTTGTTGTTGTGTAAATGGGTGTTTGGCTACTGCTCCGTCTTGCTCTCTCTAATGTTATTGTATATTTCAGGATATTGCATATCTAGAAAAGAAACTGTTAAAAACTTCGGCAAGCAGGACACTGTTTAATCTTTTGTGGGGTAGTGTAATCTTTTCTCATTTTTATTATGTTTATTTATCACTTCAGCATGGACCAGTCACATGGAGTCGATGCGAAATCTCACAATCCTTTTGATTTTCCAAGTGATACTGATCTTGATCCTAGCAACAATGCAACATGGTAAGTTCTATCTATATAATTTTTAAACTACAGACAGGTGTATGCTTGAAATCAAATATTGTGATTATCAATTGATCTGTCTTAATTTCAATTGACAGTTCTTACATGTGAGCTCTGTGCACTATGTTCTGCCAAATCATAACATGTCAACACCTGGTTTTCTAAAAGCGAGACCATACCATATGCGCCTGGTAGAAAATGAAGAAATAGTATATACAATTAGAAATAGTGTTGCCGTTTGAGTTCAAGGCTTTGGAAGTTGCTCTTGAGGCTGCACTAAGGATGGCAAAAGCACCCGAAACCGATGGAGAAAACCAAAACCCGAACCGGTTGGGTCGGGTTCGGGGACGGGTTGGCGGGTTTGGATACGGGTTCGGGTAGAAATATTATTTTTTTATCGGGTACGGGTTCGGTTGCGGGTTCTGGTAATACCCGCCCTGTTTACCCGTATCCGTACCCGTACCCGTTTACCCGAATCCGTACCCGCTTTTATTGCCATTTTTATATAAGGCCAATTTGGGCTCCTAGCCTTGTACAAAATATTTGACGACTCATATTCTAAAAGTTATTTTTATCAACCATATCTTGATAATTACAAACAATTAGTCACGCCTGACTCTTCAATTCTCGTATCAGTTCTTTTATCTTTGGAGTTTATGTCTCAAGGTTCTTCTTTTATCTATTTTATTTTATCTTTAATGCATTAATTGTTTTTTTATTTAATCATTTAATTATCCATTGAACTTGTATACGTAATTATTTAACTTGAAATCAATACAATAGTAATGAGAGTGTAACTGTGTATTGATCATTTGATCATTTTCGCACTTCATACTTAGGCATATTTTTTACACTATCCATGAACGAAATCATATTTTTCTTACATTGTTCATGTCCAACGAATATCCAATTGCGGATAACCAAAACCCGCGGGTAAACCCGAAAAACCGTTGGATAATACTAACCGGGTACCCATCGGGTATTGGGGCGGATACGGGTTTGGAAATTATAAACGGGTGCGGGTACGGGTTCACTAAAACCCGACCCAAACCCGACCCGTTGCCATCCCTAGGCTGCACGTACATTTTTGGACGCACAAGTTTTTTCATTCTATAAATTCCCTTTCCGTGTGGTGTAGGGAATTGTTTCAGCATCTTCTTTAGGTTTTTTATACGTTATATAGTACTACATCCATCTCACATTAAGTGTCCAGTTTGATTTTTTCAAGTTTTTTTCTTCATCTTAGACCTTCATTATTTATATTTATGTTATATGATAGATGATGTAAAATATATGAATTGATAAGAGTTTTGAATGTATTATTCATTAGTATAATTTTCTTTAAGTATTATATAACACAAACACAAATATTTACAATCAAAGTTGATGAAAAAGACCAAAAAAAGTCAAAGTGGACACTTAATATGGGATGGAGGTAGTACTAAAAATGTCATTGTCTTGGTGAAAATTTACGTTAGATTTTCAGCCCAAATTTGTGTCTTCACTTTCCAGTTCACTATGTTGGAGTTTACTTGATGTGAATCGATTTGATTCAGCTTTTGATCGAAATGATTGCATTCAAGTTCAAGCTTCATGTTCGTAAGATTGACTTTGATTGATGCCAAACTCTTATGATGAATTGGGGGTTCTTTCTTGTTTTTCTTGCCAATTTATTGGTGACAATACATATTCCTTATTGTAAATGCCACACCGACCTGTTTTATATGCCATGATAGATTTTTGTTTTATGTGGTTTAGAATTGTTAGTTTTATTCATTATTCATTTGGGTCTAATTGGTTGTTTTGGATTGAGTAGGAACAGTTCGGTTGGTGTTGACTCCTTAATTATTTAAAAAAACTTTTTTGTCCAAATAACCGTGTTTGGTTTTCTAAAAGCGAGACCATACCATATGCGCCTGGTAGAAAATGAAGAGATAGTATATACAATTAGAAATAGTGTTGCCGTTTGAGTTCAAGGCTTTAGAAGTTGCTCTTGAGGCTGCACGTACATTTTTGGACGCACAAGTTTTTTCATTCTATAAATTCCCTTTCCGTGTGGTGTAGGGAATTGTTTCAGCATCTTCTTTAGGTTTTTTATACGTTATATAGTACTACATCCATCTCACATTAAGTGTCCAGTTTGATTTTTTCAAGTTTTTTTCTTCATCTTAGACCTTCATTATTTATATTTATGTTATATGATAGATGATGTAAAATATATGAATTGATAAGAGTTTTGAATGTATTATTCATTAGTATAATTTTCTTTAAGTATTATATAACACAAACACAAATATTTACGATCAAAGTTGATGAAAAAGACCAAAAAAAGTCAAAGTGGACACTTAATATGGGATGGAGGTAGTACTAAAAATGTCATTGTCTTGGTGAAAATTTACGTTAGATTTTCAGCCCAAATTTGTGTCTTCACTTTCCAGTTCACTATGTTGGAAGTTTACTTGACGGAACTCGATTTGATTCAAGCTTTGATCGAATGATGCCATTCAAGTTCAAGCTCGGGCTTGGTAAGATTGACTATGATTGATGCCTACTCTTATGATGAATTGGGTTCTTTCTTGGTTTTTCCTTGCAATTAATTTGGTGACAATACATATTCCTTATATCAAATGCACATCGAACCTGATATAATGCCATGATAGATTTTTGTATGTGGTTAGAATTGTAGTTTTATTCATTATATCATTTGGGTCATAATGGGTAGTTTTTGATGCAGGTCGGAACAGGTCCGGTAGGGTTGACCCTATAAACTTTTTGTCCAAATAACCGTGTTAAGGGCTTCATCTCATAAGGGGTAGTTTTGTGTCCAAGTCAAAACAGGTTCGGGTTGCTTATTCTTTTCTCCCTATAGACACGATCAGGTAAGTAGTTAAAGAATTAGTGTTGGGATTTGTGTATGTTGAAAAAAAGGCCATTAGACACGAGGGAGTAATAATTGTTCCGAGATAATGATTGGTTCGAAGTATCAAGTAAATGCAAACTCACAAAAACCTTTTCCCTAAAAAATTTCTAATCAAAAACATAAAACAACAACATGAGGGTTTTGAAACTGTAATGACACGATATTGACCGGACCAAAACAGACCGACCCGGTCCTAACTGAACCATTTAATATTGACCGGACCAAAATACACCGACCCAAACCTAACTAAACCGTTTTGATCCGTTCATGGACAACTGAACTCGACACTCACAGTTATTAAGCCAAACTCACACAAACCTTCTCTCTACAAAAATGTCTGAAACGAACCCGCCCGTCGGGCGGGTTACGTAGCTAGTATTATTATGAGGGTAGAAAAAACTTTGCAAAATGCTTGCAAATCATTTATGTTTAGCGGTAAGAATATCAATTTTTTAAAACGGAGATAAATGGTTTGAATCCAACGGGGAAAAATTAATCCTCTTGTGGCCACAATATCGAGTCAGATTCACAAATATAAATTCAGCTTGTCTTGTATACTAATGAGATGATAACATAAAGGAATCCATAGAAAGTGTTAGTATAACACCTCGTGTTTTAGGTCATTGTACGACATTATGTAATTCACAATTTATTTTTAGGGTTTTACGCGTTTGCTTTAAATCGTAACGTTAAGTGAAATCACGTAAACTAAAAATGATCATTCAATGTAAACGGGCATTAAACAATTAAATGTTTACATCAAGCAAGTGTTATATGATTATTTAGAGGATAATTATTAACATTGCACATTTTATTTTTATTGGTTACGTTAAGTGTTTACGTTTCGCGATAAAGTACGTTTAAGCCTTCCCGGAAGCACGTTAACTTATCTACGCTTCATCCAATACCCAAAATTTATACTCAATACTTAAAGTTTATTTAAAACTTCAAGTATTTATCACTTTATACATATTCATTATAAAGGAATTCAAATCATAAATTACAATGTACAAGTTATACATTTTTCTAAGTCTTTACTACATTATACTTCAAATAATACAATTATACACTAAGTAAAAGATCAAAAGATATTTTCAAGCCCTCATAGCATATGAAACGTGTGTATGTATGTATATTTAGCCAAGAGTCACCAAGAAGCTTCACAAATATCTTCATACATGCATCTTGCATCCACTTGAACCATGACTAGCCAAGTCTTATCCAAGATAAGCCCTAGTCATCTTTCTAAGAGTTCCAAGCCTTGCCACCTTGCATACTTCCACTTGACATCAAAAATATCTCATATGATCTCCAAGTAGTATATATATGCATGCAAGTGTGAGTTAAGAACTCATACTCTTCATTTCCTTAGCAAAAAAATTCAAAAACACTCTCTTTGTCTCTCTAATAACCCACGGCTCAAAATAGTAATTTTGAGCAATCCATTATTTGATTTTCTATCATTATACAAGCATATACACATCATTCCTAAGACCTTCTAAGGTGTTTTCAAGAGTTGGTTCACCATTTGCAAGCAAGGAAGCAAGAAAGGAAAAAAAGGGTTACTTGGGAAAAATTAGGGTTTCATCCTAATTTTTCAAGCCAAGAGGTTTAATCACAAGGGTGTGATTGTTATTCTTATCTCTACTCATCCACACAAGGTTATATCAAAAGCTTAATCTATTCATATTTAAGATTTTATGTGTTCATATGCTTTACTTAGTTAAATCACCATCTAGGGTACTTTTGAATATGTAAAATGAATATTTACTTATGATCATTGTTTTGTGAACTTATTTACATGCCATATGGATGCTAATATGATGTTAAAAGGAATGTATAAGTGTTTTAACATGATGCTTAAGAGTAAACATATATATGAACAAATTAGGGTTTCTAAAAAGTCCTAAAAACAAGTTTTAAACACATTTTGGAAAAAAATATCTTATTCTTGAACGCATGGATAAAATAAGAACTAAATGGACTTAAATATGTAATACATAATATATAACTGGTGTAAAGTAGATTGTAAGAAGGTGTAGAATCTTAATAGGTACAAAAATCAAGCTTAAAACAGCCGGAATCACAAAACATCAAACTTTCTGCTTTGGGTTCGAATTTGAAGCACCATATTAGGTTTTATAAAGATATTACTCTCATATGGACCAAAATGATAATAAACTCAAAACACGGTATTAAATACCGAAGATGATCCCACTAGTTAAATAGTTTACGACCGCGAAATACTTTATAAAATAAATTTTATAAAAAGTTATTTTTCATTCATGGCAGAAAACTTTATACTTTTTAAACATCAAAATACGATAACAACTTTCAATTATAAGAACGTGTTCGAAAGAATCTCTAAAAATGGAGCTATAACGACTAAGATACGACTAAAACGGGTTTTACATTAATTAAAAGTATAAAAACTATTTTATAGCTGTTATGAACAGTTAAAAACACTATATCATCACAGAAACTCAACAACCTAAAAATGTGATTTTATATCACCGTCCCCTTAAAATAAAGCGTGGGCGTAAGAAAACGCGAGAAACAGACTTAAAACACAAATGTTAAGTCATTTTTGCTAATAGGCGTAATTATAAACGTTTTTACATTTAAAATACATTTCACTTATAAACGATTGATGGTGAAATATGTCAATATAGAAATATATATGTATTAGTTATCAAAGTGCTATATTACTAGGGAATTTCATAATGAGGCTTCTTCGGATGGCGTATTGACGAGTTGTTGGATTTACGATTTAAAGTGTCCTAACTCCTCGTACGTCATGTCATGACCTCTTAATTATGATAGCCCGAACGATAGTACAATGATAACTATATAGGATTATATATGGTTGTTGTTAGACAACGTACTTGAATACTGATTCGACCTATATTAACTAGGTTGCATTCGGGCGTTAGCGTGACGCGTTTTTACTTGGGATATTTTATTATCAATTTACTCACTCAAGGTGAGTTCATAGCCCCATGTTTTACAATTATTAATTTACAAGTTTTTGGGGTGAGAAACATATGCATGTTTTACAAATTGGACGCAAGTGTACATTTTATCATGATTACGTTTTGCCTAAGTAGCGATAACCCACTATGCCCATGAATCATGAACTGTCAATTACTGGAAAGTGAGCGCGAATGATTATAGATAGATCTATTTGGGATTGACCTCCCCGTTCGGGTGACTAGCTATCACTGGAAACGAACGTATATCATGTCGGATTTTGGATGTTACGGGTTGAACATCATCACGGGCAATGTAGGCAATATTTATATGTCGAGCTTCGGTGTCATGAGCTTAGGAAAACGTAATTACATTTTGTGATGTCTGCATCTGTTGCATTATCACGGGGAAAGTCTTGCGGTCCTGCATATACATTTACATAAACCTATGAAATTCACCAACTTTATGTTGACGTTTTAAAATGCAATGTTTTTCAGGAGGTCATTAAGCACGAGGTGCGAAGGATACATTGGTGGTTATATTTTGAAGTCCATGCATTCAAGAATTGTCTCACTACATTTGTATACTGTTATGGTATCTGAAAATCTTTGTAATAATAACAAGTAAACAAGTAAAGCTTCGGGCTTTTGTAACACATACTTTATTAAATCCAATGTATCAGTTTTAAACGACTTTTTGGTCGTTCTTATATTATCTTGTGTTATTGATCTGAGAAGTAACACGCCCCGGACCCTTATTCCGTTGCGACCCTATTTGGGGGTGTTACAGTTAGTACAAAATGTGTGACGGGGTGTGAGATGGATCAGAGACGCTTACTGGGCCGGGCCAATAAGCCGTTGATGGATTGGATCTTGTACTAAACCAAGTAACAAAATGATTTCCTGCACAAATAAGAGTAAACCGTTAGCCTTACCGTGAGGACGGACCCCACGATTAGACTCCGGCGTGAGAGTAAGAAATCATGTCAGAGGTATGTGTGTGTATTGAGAAGAGTTAGAAAAAATCGTACCATTTGATGTGTCAGGGGTCCCTTTTTATAGGTGGGTGAAATACTAGGTTTTTCTAGTATTTCGCTTATTTCGTTAGTGGCCTGAGTGGGACCCTTGCCGGGTGAGTTCTTCTACAAGCACTTGTTTGCTCAGGTGAGCGAAACTGGTGGACGCCATCTTGCTTAACGCGTCTGCTTTTTTGTTCTCTCCTCTAGGTACTTGTTTGATAGAGAATTCCTTGAAAGTGCTGGTAAGGGTTCGGACCTTCTCCAAGTATTTGATCATGCCTAGCTCTTTTGCTATGTAAGTTCCGTTGACTTGATTAGCCACAAGCCGCGAATCCACATTAGCTTGAAGGTTTTTTACACCCATTTGTTCCGCTATCCGGAGACCGGCTATCAATGCTTCGTATTCGGCCTCATTGTTGGTAGTGTCGAACCTGAACCTTAAAGCATATGTGAATTCTACTCCTTCTGGATCCGTGAATATTAGCCCGGCTCCAGAGCCATCGATGCATGATGATCCATTTGTGAACAATATCCAAGGGTCTGGAAGCTCTTCTTTGTCCTCCATAGGCGTATCCGGGGAGTTATCTTCTGGACGCCCTACAATGAAATCAGCCAGAATTTGTCCTTTGACTAAGTCCTTGGCATGTAATGGATGTCGTGTTCTTCTAGCTCAAAACTCCACTTCAGCAGCCTCCCTGTGACCTCCGGGTTTGATAGTATCTGCTTTATCGGTTGGTCCGTGATTACAATGATCATGTGTGCCTGGAAATATCTTTTTAGCCGCTTGCTAGCCCTTAATAGAGCAAGTATTAGCTTTTCCATTGGAGTGTAATTGATTTCTGGACCTTGTAATGCACGGCTGACGAAATAGATGGGCATTTGTTTCTCGTCCCTTTCCGTCATTAGGACTACACTGATGGCTTCTTTTGCAGCCGCCAGGTAGATGATTAATTCTTCTTTCTCTTTTGGTGCGGTTAACATAGGCAATTCCGCTATCAATTTTTTTCATTTTTTTGAATGCCATTTTTGCTTCCGCAGTCCATTGGAAGTCACTTTTCTTTGTGCATTTCTTTAGAGTTTTGAAGAATGGCAATGATTTTTAGGCTGATTTAGACAAAAATCTGTTGAGGCCTGCCAGCTTCCCATTTAGCCTTTGCACGTCCTTCAAACACTTTAGAGATGGCAAACTGAGGACCGCTTCCACCTTATCCCGGCATACCTTTAATCCGTAAGCATTCACTTTGTACCCCAGAAGTGTGCCTTCTCTCATCCCAAAGGTGCATTTTTTGGGATTTAACTTCATGTTTATCTCTCTGAGGGTTTTGAACGTTTCCTCAATGTCTCTGATTACTTCTTGTTTCGTGCGGCTTTTAATGACTAGGTCGTCCACATATACTTCCAAGTTTCGGCTAATTTATTTTTGGAAGGCTTTATCCACTAGACGTTGATAAGTTGCTCCAGCATTTTTTAATCCGAACGGCATTTTTGAGTAACAGAATATCCCTTGGCTTGTGATGAATGCTGTCTTTTCCTCGTCTTCTTTTGCCATTTTTATTTGATGGTACCCTTTGTATGCGTCCAGGAAACATTTAAAAGGATATCCGCAGAGAGACTCTACCTTCCAATCTATTTCCGGTAGCGGATAGCCATCTTTGGGACATGCTTTGTTCAAATCCTTAAAATCCACACACATTCTCCAGCTGTCATCGTGCTTTTTTACCATCACCGGATTTGATAGCCAACTGTGATAATGGACTTCTTTTATAATATCAGCGTTTACCAGTTTTTCCACCTCTTCATGGATTGCTTTATTCCTCTCAGGTGCTTGCCCCCTTTTCTTTTGTCTAACTGGTAGACATCCTTCTCGAATATTCAGCCTGTGCTCCACTATGTGGCGCGGAAATCCAGTCATGTCCGCTGGCTTCCAGGCGAACACATCAAGGTTGCGCCTTAGCAGGCCGCACAACTCTTTTTGCCCTTCTTCTGTTAAGGTAGAGCCTATTGCTATAGTTTGTTCCGGATACTCTGGGTGGATTGCTACCTTAATATTTTCTTCTGTGACTTGGTTGATTACGATTTGTTGCGTTCCTGGTCCTGAGACCATTATACACTCTAGCGGGATAATCCTGCTGCTTCGTAATGTGAACGTTCCACCAGTTACTGGGAATTTTAGCATTCCGTGAGCTGTGGATGGGACTGCCTGGATCATCCTTACCCCCGTCCTTCCTATGATTCTGTTGTATGAAGATAGCGACCTTACAACCATGAAATTCATCCATGCGGAAGTTGAATGTTCATCGTCGCCTATCTTTACGAGCATCGATATCTATCCTAGCGGCCATATTATTTCTCCACTAAACCCGACTAGTGGTGTGGTTGCGGGGACCATTTGGCTCCGGACCTCCGGGCGGAATTTCTTAAAGCAGTGTTCATACAGGATTTCTGAAGAGGAGCCTCCGTCTACATACATGCGGTGAACAAAATCTCCTCCCATCTCAGCCTCAATAATTCATAGGGACTCCCTCTCTTCCATCTTCCTTTCTAATGGTGGGATTGAGTTCTACTGTCGCCGTGAATGAGAGGTTTGGGTAATCCTTTGTTTGGCTACCCTCTGTCATTGCTGTACCATCAGGATTGCTAGCGGCTTGTCCTCACCTGAGTCTTCCCCCTTTTTGCTGCCTTTGCCTGGTCTTTCCCATTGCTTTGTTTTAGTTCTTTGATTAAATGTGACAATTTTCCTGCTTTAAGCATTTCTTCGATTTGCCTCTTCAGGTGCATGCACTCATCGGTGGTATGTCCTACTTCCCCATGGAACTCACAGAATTTGCTAGCGTTCCTTTTTTCTATCGGGGTTGTCATTGGCAGAGGAGGTTTGAACTTTCCCTTATCTAAAGCCAAAATTTCTTTTGGTGTTTTTGTGAGGAGGGTGAACCTGTCCTGTTTTTGTTTCGACCTTTGTTGGTTCCGGAAGCCTCTCTTTTTGAAGCTTTGCTTCTGCCAGCTTCTTGTTGTTTCCACGACAAAAATGACTTCTTCCGTTCGCGACTAGAAGCCGTCACCTCACCTCTGAGGAATGATGTGGTCACCCTCATCATTTCATCTACTGACTTTGGAATTTTATCATGTAGACGTTTGAATAATTCGGGGTTGGTAATTCCGTGCATAAATCCTGAGATTTTCATGCATTCTGGAGCTCCCTTCACGTCCCTGCATTCGAGCTTGTACCTCCGCACAAACTCTTTCGTGGATTCCCCATCTCTCTGCTTGATGTTGTGAATTTCGACCGGATCTTTGATGCATTTTTTCTGCTCGAGGTAGTTCTCTAGGAATGCTTTCTTTAAGTCGTCATAACTATCAATGGATTCCTGGGGAAGGTCATCAAACCATACTCTTACGTTTCCAGTAAGTGTGAAATTGAACATGTGACGCCACGTTGGCATTGCCCAACGTTCCGTCTTAGCGGCCGCCTGGAAGATTTTTAGGTGATCTTCTAGGTCTTCACTTCCGTCGTATGTCTTGATGTGATTAGGCATTCGGGTTTTCGGAAAATCAAATAATGGATCCGGGGCGTGAAAGGATCTGTTTCTTCACATACCATGGTTGGGACAGGTCATCCTCAATACTTGACTTTTGCCTTTTTGGTTTTAACTTTCAGTGTCCTCCTACGCTACCTTCACTTTCTGACAGCGCTTCCATCCTTCGTGAGGATGCTCTTTTGTTATGATGTTTGTCAGGAGCAAATTCTGTTTCTCTTGAGCGAGAACTCTGGAAACAGCTTTCAGTGTCTCTGCGGCTACTGTGGTATGACCGACGCCTTGAATCGTTCGAGTATGCGAACATACTCTTCCCTTTGTCTCCGAGCATGTGGAATACTCCCTTCTCCAGCCTTTTGAACACCGTTTTTCTTTCCGGATATTTTTTCCTTAGTGACTCGGAACGGCCGCGCCCTGGTTCAGGGCTTTCGGACATGCTACGGACACGTCTAGCTCTGAGCCTTTTCTTGAGGTCCCTTCTTCTGCTCGGTGTTCCTGACTCGGAGTGTTGTGAGGCCTCCTCAAAGTTAAGACGAGCTTTTACTGCCTTGAGCTTTTCTTGCTGCACCTTCTCTTGGTGCACTTTTTCGGCTATGATTGGTAAAAGTTGATGGTAGTTCCTGTCGCAGTACTCTCGCAGGGATGCATTGGAGGCAGGCCTGCCCAAGTCTTGCGAGATTTGCTCCTTTCCTAGCGTATTATGCACGGCGGACGTGGGTTGGCTAAGAGGAGTTTGCTCGTTAGTGCTCATGATGAGTATTTTAGAAAACGCGGTTGTATTCGCGGTCCCACGGATGGCGCCAACTTGTTAGTACAAAATGTGTGACGGGGTGTGAGTTGGGCTTAGATCGCTTGTTGGGCTGAACCTCCAAGCTCTTTTCGAATTGGATCTTGTACTAACCAAAGTGATTGATGATGATTTGATTTCCTGCACAAATAAGAGTAAACCGTTAGCCTTACCGTGGGGACGGACCCCACGATTAGACTCCGGCATGAGAGTAAGAAATCATGTCAGAGGTATGTGTGTGTATTGAGAAGAGTTAGGAAAAAACGTACCATTTGATGTGTCAGGGGTCCCTTTTTATAGGTGGGTGAAATACTAGATTTTCCTAGTATATCACTTATTTCGTTAGTGGCGGGAGTGGGACCCTTGTCGGGCAAGGTTCCGTTACTATCGTGTCTGCGGACGCGGATTACCTTTCGTGGGTTGTTTGCGGAAGCGGTTTGTAACTAGTCCGCGTTCGTCTTATTGTATCCGGGACGTGGCCAATGTGGCACTGGACTTGGTTTTGGCCCGCTTATTTGTTTGGTTAGGCCCAGAGCCCATTGTGACGATACGGCCCAGGCCCAAAGGCCTGATATGCCTATTATACGTCATCATAAAACTAGGAAAAGGGAGAAACAAAATATCATATTTTGTCGGATATAATTATACCATTATCAGAAGATTAACTGATTAAGTAATGTGTGAAGAATCTTAATAGTGATTTTTCGGATTTTACCAACTTTTGTTGGCGTCATGGCAATAAATTTATCTCTTTGACGTAATAAACTCTGATTAAAAAAGTAGACGAATACGACTTGAGAGCAATCTATTGATGATGCAAGTGTTATGCATTATAAAGAACTAGCCACTTGCATTACTTGTATAAATTGACAAACATGAAAAGAGCACCATTTTGTGACATTAGCAAACATCATTGGTGGCTTTTGTGCTGTAAATGTCACCATTTTTCTCGAATGGTCTCATGAAAGTAACACCTCTTTGCACTTTAAAATTAGCGTTTTATATTGACTGCCCTTTTGGTTTGAGATGAAACATCGTATTTTGTGTAATAAAACATTATGTGAAATGGTAAGTATGTTTTGGATCGATGAAAATAAATGTCGCGATCCACAAAATCTTTGCAATCGATGTTCTTGTAGCATGTAATAACTTGCATGCTAAATAGGTCTAAAACATTTTGAAAAGGTTTATAAATTTGTGAACCATAATGAGAAACTATTTCAACCCCAGGAGGAAAGGAGGAATGAAAAGATCTAAGATCTTAGAGATGTCTAAACTATTATTTAATTTCTTTTTGAAAAAGTTGGTTGTGTTTTATGATATGAAAAACTTTAGAAATAAGTTTATCCATATTAGAAATAGATTTATAATGTGAAAAGATTTATAACTTAATGATGTATTAAATATATAAACTTTTTTAGAGGTTCATTGTAGTGAATGCCTCAGGTAAATTACCACTAGATTATTCGTAATTCTTGTCCCAAAATCGTCATGTCTTAACCAACTGGATTACTCGTTAGGTTTGCTTGGTAAAGTTAAAGAATTCAGCAGTTTTGATAATATGAGAATGGTATTGGGGAATGAAGGCTTCGATGACATTAATTTAAGGTATATGGGAGGTATGTGGATCATGATTGATTTTAAAACGGAAGATACTAAAGCTAAGTTTCAGTCGTGCTTAGGAGCGACATCATGGTTTTCTCTACTCATACAAGCGTCCAAAGAGTTTGTTATTGATGAACGTATCACTTGGGTAGACATTGAAGGAATACCTCTCAAATTATGGTCGGAAAGTACGTTTAATAGGATTGCGGCAAAATGGGGTAAGATGCTTTATTTGGAGAAATTAGATGAAGGGTGTTTGTATAGTAAGAGGTTGTGTATTCTTACTACTGGAAAATCAAACATACTCGAAACGTTCAAAATCATTCATAAAGGGAAGAGATTTTTGGTGAGAGCAAAAGAAACCATGGGATGGATTCCTGATTTTGATGAACAAGAGGAAGATAATAGCGAATCGGAAGACGAGCAATCCGTAGGTTTTATTAAGGAAGACTTTGATGGTAGTGATGTAGAGAAGGAAGGGGATAATAACGTTAGTATGGTTCCAGACTCGGTGAAGGAAGATGTGAATGTGCAAGCTGAAGAGAAAGGTAATGATTTTGATGTTAATAATTCTCTTGATCCTTTTGAGCTATATTCGCTATTGAATAAAAAGAGAAATGTGGAGGAGAAAATGGATAAGTCGAATGAAACAGTGAGTATTCCATTTCCTCCTGGATTTACTCCTTGTGACGAAAAGGTAAATTACCACTAGATTATTCGTAATTCTTGTCCCAAAATCCTGTATTTGTTCAAGTTAAAACATACAATAAGTTGGCCAACATAATCAATGAAAATTACCATATAGTGGTACTTCATAAGTTAATAAGTACATAACTAATTTAAGGGTCGTACAATTGGTATCCTCTATCACTTTATTACAAGCAATACCTCCTTAATACCCGATTTATTGATAGAATAAGATAGCTTTTTCATTTTTTACATTTTTTTTCTTTTACTGTATTTGATTTGCCAAATTTTATATTTTATGTTCCGCACTTTTTTCCGACGGTGTTACCCACTTTATTAACAAGATAAAACAGTTTTGTCTCGTTTTTTGCTTCGTATCTTTTGTGTTTTACTATTTTTGACTTATCTTAGTTGTTGGCCGCCACCTCCTCTCAACCTTCCGATTAATTTCCGATTCCGATCCTGTTAAACTCCATTCACCGGATAACACCTGATTGATTAGTGCGATTCAATTGTTGTTCAATCCCTTGTTCGCTTTTATATTGTGACTGGGATTAGGTTTTCGATCTCTGATTGCTCCCTAATCTTGGTATGATCATATAATTCCCGTGGGGGTTTGGATCTATAATTGTGATTATACTTTTAATCTTGTTTTATTTGGTTCGACGAGTTTTTAGGATTACTATTTTGTGGCTGTTTTTGATCGTGTTTTGATCTCCCTTCAATCCAAAATGAATGGTAGTCCACGTGAGTATTCCAGACGACAATTTACCTCAAATGAAGAGCTTACTCAGAAAATCTCCCATTCCGTTTTCGTAACTAATTTCCCGGATTATGTCAATTCCCGTGATTTATGGGAAAAGTGTAGTGTATATGGAACGGTGGTGGATGTGTTTATTCCATCTAAGAAATCCAAGGCGGGAAAGAGATTCGCATTCGTCCGTTTCATTAAGGTTTTTAACATTGACAGGTTGGTGGCGAATTTATGCACGTTATGGATTGGGAGTTATCATTTGTTTGCTAATCAGGTACGGTACGATAGGCCTCATAAACCTTCGATTCATAAATCTAATGTTCCCCTTGTAGTAATGGTCTTGAAGAAGGTTCATGTCCATGGAGATGGTTTCTTGGGTTCTAAACAGCAAATGGGAGGTGCGGCCTCGTATGTTTCTGCTGTTAATGGGGCTACACCATCGGTACAACATGGATTAACTCGATTCACCTGTTTGCTTTGGTGTATAGAATTTTGAGTGCATTATGGTTTGGGATTTCTCTAAGTGTGCTATGGGGAGAGTTAAGGGTTTTGATTCTATTCCCAATTTACAATCTATACTCTCTGATGAAGGTTTCGTGAATGTTAAAATATCTTATCTTGGAGGTTTGTGGGTTATGTTTGAATTTGATAAGGTTGATACGAAGATGCACATGATGAATCACTCTGGGGTCAACTCTTGGTTTCAAGCGATACAAGATGTTACCCAGGACTTTGTCAGTGATGAACGCGTTGTGTGGATAGATATTGGAGGATATTCATCTTTATGCTGGTCTCGCAAAACATTCGCAAAAATTGGAATAAATGGGGCGGACGTGATGGTATATTGAGGACTCTCTGTGAATAACTTCATTTGGTCGCAAGGCATTTGATACATTTGTTTACTAAGCATCCTGTTTCATTCTCAGAGTCTTTCGTAATGATTATTGTTAAAGGTAAAGTTGTTTATGGTACGAGCAAAAGTAATTTTAATGGAATCCTTCTTTGAATGACATAAGGAGACGGTATACTCCTCGGTACGATGAATTTGTTCAAGGGGAAGAACTTAATGATAATCGCTTTAATTTAAACAAGGAGAGGAGGGAGAGCTTAATGGCAATGAAGATGATGAGGTTGCTGAAACAATCTTTATGGATAATTCTTCTCCGTCAATGAATCACAGTGTACGCATGGACAAGCAATACTCTGCAGACCCGTTTGGACTTTATGATTTATTAGATAAGAAGACTCCAACAAAACAAGGAGTTTTCACTATCGATTAGCGCTAAGGTCATGAATAATTCTCAAGTTATGCAAGATGATGTTTCATATAATTCTGTGATGGGGGTAGTGGGAAACAAAAGGGGGGATCTGTATTGGGTGTGCTTGAGGAGATGATTCGTGTTGGACGAGCTATGGGGTATTCCATGGAGGGGTGTGAAAAGGATATTGAATCCATTATTAAGACCAAAGGAGATGATGTCGTTTTTAGATGAATATTATGTCTTTAAATTTCAAGGTCTTGGAACCAAGACTAAAAAGGAGTGGGTTAAGGAGTTTAACAAATATTAATTAATTAATTTTTATTGCAATTCAAGAAATGAAGATGGAAAAGGTGCCTCACATGGACGTGAAGTTTATGTGGGGTAATTCGAATTATGATTATGTGTTTAGCGAATCTGTTGGAAATTCCGATGGTATCCTTTGTATTTGGGAGGAGTCTATTTTTAGGAAAAATTATGTTACAATCTCGGATTCTTTTGTTGCTATTTATGGGACGTGGATTCCAAATAAAACCAAGATTCTCATTGTGTCTATCTACGCTCCTCAGCAGCCTTCATTGAGACGTGTTCTATGGGACTACTTATCGATTTTGTTAGGTCGTTGGAATGGAGAGGCGATTCTAATAGGTGACTACAACGAGGTGCGAACCAATGACGAAAGACGAGGGATGTGGTTTAATTCTAGTAACGCTAGTTTTTTTAATCAATTCATATCTTCTTCTTGGTATAAGTGCGAAATTTAAAATTGAGGGGTATACTTTTTCTTGGTCCGTTCTGGGGTTTTTTTTTTTTTTTTCTTTTTTTCTTTTTTTAGGTGTTTTGTCTTTTTTTTTTCTGGTTTTTTTTTTTTTTTTTTTTTTTTTTTTTTTTTTTTTTCAATTCCACGGCGGAAAAACTTGAGTAAGCTTTATCGAGTCTCCTTGTCTCTGGACGGTTATTTATTACTCTTTTTACATCACATTACGGACGTTATGTATGGATCGTCATCTATTCTAATCATCATCCCGATTTCCATTGTGAGTTAAAGGGATATTTTTTTTTTGGCCGAATCCCCTTTAAGGTTCTATTCATTCGTGGTTCAAACTTGACGGGTTCGACGATATGGTGGAAGAACATGGAGTGCCTCTCTGCTTATATCCGGATAACACTAGTATTGTTTGATTAAAAAAGTAACTCAAGAGCTAAAAAAGTTATCAGGTGTGGATCAATGTTAGAAGTCTCAGCTTGCTGGTTTCTAAGAATTCGATTGTTTTAGAGTTCAAGGGATATTGATAAAACAGTTGGATCAGATTGGGTGCTTTGATTTTAACATGTCTTTAGTAGATCTGATCATCTTGTCGTTACTACCAACGATAAGCATATCATCGACATACAAACACAAAATTACATATCCACATCATCATTCACCATATTTGCATGACGTGGATTCACCCGCTTCGGCATCTTGCAATTAGCAGCACGGTGACCAGGCTGGTCACAGTTGTAGCAAGTCCCCTGGAACTTCTGCTTCACAATCCCAGCTTTAGGGGCAAGGTACTCAGACTTCCCTTTGCTCTTTTTGTCATTCTTCCTTTTGTCTTTCTTATTTCCCTTGGAATTGAACCTTGAAGATGACCCAACATGCTCAACCATATTAGCCTTGGCAGAATCAGGTGTATAAGTGTCTTTCTGAGCCAGCTTGTTGTCCTCTTCAATACGAAGATGAACAACCAAGTCTTCAACACTCATCTCCTTTCGCTTATGCTTCAAGTAGTTTTTAAATTCTACCCAGCTTGGAGGTAACTTTTCAATAATAGCAGCAACTTGAAAAGTTTCACTCAAAGTCATTCCTTCAGCATGAATATCGTGTAGCAAAACTTGCAGATCTTGAACCTGACTGACCACGCTCTTTGAATCAACCATTTTGTAATCCAAAAAACGAGTGTAACAATCCGTATTTTTGATCAATGAACGACGCTATTTGGTTCCCTGAATGAGACATAATCTAATGAAAATAAGGAGTGGTGTTTTTAAACTAGATATTTTTGTATCCATCTCTATATATCCGGTTATACATGCATATGTATGATATATTTTTGTGATTTTTGAGTATTGGGTATAAAAGTGGGTATTTGTTGAAGCGTAGAAATATTTTTGTGGTTCCGGGAATGCCTAAACTTAATTTATCGCGAAACGTAACTAATAAAAATAAAACATAATAAGTAAATTATTACTTTAGTAAAAATAATATATTGCTTTATTAACGAAAACTTTAATTCGTTTGGTGCCCGTTTACGTTGATTATTGATTTTTAGCTTACGCGATTTAACTTAACTATTAAAATTAAAAGCGAACGCGTACGAGAAAAAAATAAACAGTGAATTTAATAGCATCGTACATTGATAAAAAATACGGATTGTTACAGATGCTTTGTTTATGGGCGAATGGTCTGATAGCAACTTGAGAGGCATTATCTATATTCTTAAATGTTTCTTTCTTGCGTCGGGATTAAAGATTAATATTCAAAAGAGTCAAGTGTTGGGAGTGGGGGTTCCTCGATCTAGTGTTGAGTCTATGGCTTCTTCTTTAGGTTGTTCTATTATGGAAAAGAAGTTTCGTTATCTTGGGGTAATGGTGGGTGAGAGGATGTCTCGTTACAAGGCATGGGATGATGTTGTGTTAAAGTTGAAAACTCGTCTTTCTAAGTGGAAGGCGAAAACTCTCTCGATTAGAGGTAGACTTACTCTTTTAAAATCAGTTCTTGGTGCTTCTCCTCTTTATAATATGTCTATTTTTAAGGTCCTTAAAGGTGTGCTTAAGGTAATGGAATCAATTCGAAGCAATTTCTTTAAAGGGGCTAGTTTGTCAGAGAAAAAATATCTTGGATTGCTTGGGATAAGGTGCTAGCTTCGAAGAAAAAAGGTGGGCTAGGCGTATCGAGTTATTTCGCTCTTAATCGAGCGCTTCTTCTAAAATGGGTGTGGCGTTTCGTTTCGCAAGATGGCTCTCTTTGGTTTCGAGTAATTCAAGCGGTGCATGGGAATAAGATCGATACTCATACGGTTCATAAGTCATCTATATGGAGTGCGATTTTGAAGGAAGTTCATGTGCTTAAGTCTACTGGATTTGATTTCATGTCGTACTGTTCCAAACGTATAGGTGACGGTCAATCTACTAGCTTCTGGTTAGAGACTTGGAAAGGCGATATTCCTTTTCGAGATATGTTCCCGCGCTTGTTCGCTCTGGAATCTGCTAAACATATATGCGTGGCTGATAAAATGTCTGGTCCTTTGAATATGTCATTTCGGAGACCTGTTAGAGGAGGTGTAGAACAACAAGAATTTTCTGAGTTATGCTCGATATTGGATTCTGTAATGCTTTCGCAGGCAAGCGACCGTTGGTACTGCTCCCTTTCTAGCAGTGGCGATTTCTGTGTGAAAGAGGTTCGGACGGCCATTGATGATATGGCTCTTCCCTCTCATCCCGAGCCTACAAGGTGGGTTAAGTTTATCCCTATCAAGATTAATATTTTCGTGTGGCGAGCCCGTCGTGATTGTTTGCCTACTAGACATAACTTGGTTCATAAGGGTGTTGTCTTGGAGTCTACCTCTTGCCCGGTTTGTCTTTCGGGTGTAGAGGATGTTCACCATATTCTATTTCGATGTTCTTTAGCTCAGGAGGTGCTTCACCGTGTGTGTCGATGGTGGGAGATGGATTTTCAGCATTGGACTTCGTTTTCGGAATGGGAGGTTTGGTTTTCTGCTATTAGACTTCCGGTTATTGTTAAAAGCTTAATGGAAGGCGTCTTCTATGTTGCTTGGTGGTTCATTTGGGGATTTCGGAATCACTCTATATTTGATGATAATACGCCGTCTAGATCGAAGCTTTTTGAGGATATCGTATCCTCTTCATTTCTTTGGTGTAATAGTAGAAGTAGTAGGAAGTTTTCTAGGGATGCTTGGCTTAAAAACTCGCATTTGATTTCTTTGTAATGTCTTTTCTAGCGTTGTAACATCCGAGAATTTTCAGAATTTTTAAAGGAGATATAAATTATTCCTAGGCTGAATTATCAAAAACGAGTAGCTAAATCACGTTTTCATTATTCGGGCTCTAAAGCAATTTGATGTAAAACGACATTCCTGACAACTTTTTAGTTATGACCGAGACCCGAAAACAGTCAGAAGGTGACTGAAATGCCCTCGTAAGATTTAGAAACGAGAAAATAATTAAATTATATTTAATTTACACTTTTTATTAAATAAAAATATTTTTTTTATTTAAATT
>BQNB010000776.1:66463-108130 GCA_026074375.1 Tanacetum coccineum
TATATGTATATGTAAATAAATATGTATATGTATATACATATACATATACATATACATATATACATATACATATACATATACATATACATATACATATATATAAACACACACACACACACACACATATATATATATATATATATATATATATATAGTGAGACTTTATTTTCAGCACCATTTTAAGTGCGAGAACTGCGAGAACTTTCAAAAACATACATGCACGCCTTCAATAATTGTATTTCTGCACATATGTTCTAAAAAGAACAAATATGTTTAAAAAAAACATATTTGTTCTAAAGAATTTGATGAGAAATTGGAAATACAAATTTTTTCTTTGAAGGTGTGCATGTATGTTCTTATAAGGCGTGCAATGGCAGTATTGCGGCCGAGTGTAAGGTTTTTGTGAAAGAAGAGGAAGAGTTCATGATGATACAGAAGAACATGGGTGGATTCTTACGATTATTGACGGTGTGCATGTATTTTTTTTATTTTAAAAGAGGTTCTCGCACTTAAAATGGTGTTGAGAATAAAGTCCCCCTATATATATAGAGTTTGGTTCAAATAGAAAGTGATTTTGGGTAAAAAGGATAAAAAGTGTAGAAATTTCATTTATGTGTCATTAATATTATGTAAAAATTCATTTATGTGTCATTAATATCATGTGAAAATATGTCAATTGTGTGTCAGTTACAAGAAATTATGTGCAAGTGTGTCAACATTGTTAGCTAAAAAATCCATGTGTGTCAATAATAGCGTATTAATAGTGTGTCAACATCGCTAGTGTGTCAGTTACAAGTCGTTATGTGTCAAATATGTAATTAATAGCTCAATTTAATCTTATTAATACCTCACATCCAATAGCTAGAAATCATTCCTATACTTTTTACCATATATATATATATATATATATATATATATATGGGATAATTCAATACAAAACCACTTTTTTATACAAAACCTACAGAACCAGCATATTTACTACAAATAAAGCATTATATACAACATATAAATGCAAGATGACATTTGTGTAATTAATGGGAAAAAGTTTTTGCCTGCAAATGGGTGCATAAGGGCAAAAGTGGAATTAAAGATTTAATATTTTCAAATGCATGTATATCTCATAGCTACAGTTACAGGAGAGATTGATATCATAACTGCTATAATTTCTTCAATAGTATCTCACAATTTAATAAAATCCCTACCTAACATAAGTTTCCACTGATGTAATCCATTTAGTTTATTCATATCTATATAAACCGTACCAAACAAAAACCCATTTTGTATGATCGGCAATGGTTAAACAAAGAACACCATCGAACACATTCCACACAGAATCGATGCATCAATCCATGGAAGGTATGCGTACCATGTTTGTAATTGTTAATGTTTATTTTTTTGATTAATTAAACGATTAATCATAATTGAACCTGATAATCTAAAAGTTATTAATTTTTTTGTGTTTGAAGATCCAATTTAGTATATAAGGAATAAAATGTGTAATTATCAAAGGACATATGTGTTATTTGTTTAATTAATAGTTTTGTTATGTTATTCAGCTATTCAGGTAATTTAAATAAAGATTTGATTTTTTTTTGTTATTGTTGAAAATTTATGATTGTTGAGTGTTTGTTGGTTGATTTAGGGGTGTTTGTTGGTTGATCTACATTTGAGATTTTAGTATAAGTAAAACAGGGGAAATGTGTGTTTGGAATAAGGGTTGTGCATATTTGTTTTCTATTGATTGAAATTGTAGGTTCATAAGTGTTTGAAAAAAGAGTGGAGAATATGTGTTTTTTGCTAAAATGATCTGATGTGCATACTATATGGGTGTTGCATATTAGTTATGTGTAAACTAACTAAAAGTGTGTGAATACGTTCAGGAATTCAGAAAAGTGGCAGAGTTAAGGGTAAAGGACCGGTAATAGAAGAAAACACAATCGATGAAGCTATAGATGTAGATGAATATTTAAGTGAGGAAGATAGCAGTGAATATAGTATCAAGAGTCAGGATTATAATAGAGATGACGGTGCATCAACATCAGGTATAAATGGGAAGTGCCTATATAGAAACATTATTAGGAATCGAAGGTATTTACGTGACATGTATTTTGACTGAAGTACATTTATGTTTGACAGGAATTAAAAAAATAGAGGATGAGAAAGATGAGAAGATAACAAAGAAAAGAAAGATGGATAACATAATTGGTAAGTGTTGCATTCAAATTAAAACCTAGAAGTGTCAATAAAATAGATTTTTAAGATTTCATTTATTTGTTTCATATAAATCAATTTCAGGAAATGAGGTAGGGAAAAAAGAAAATGTGAAAAAAGAGTCCATAAAAAAAACAAAGGTGTTGGGACTAATACATATATATTTCAGATAAGAAATAGCACAAGGGCATTCTTCAATGCCATATCCCAACTTTCACCAGTACAGAAATCTTGTCTAGAACAATTAGGTATTGGAAAGTTTCTTCATTTTAAAGTAAAAGGTATTCCGTCAAAGTTAGGTTTTTATGTTTTAGACAACTTTGATGAAAAAACGATGGAAATCAAATTGGAAAATGCTTCACTTCTGATAACTATGGAATCAATAGCTGATATGATTGGAATTATCAACAAAGGTGTTGATATATTGGCTAAAGATGCACAAATGATCAAGAACTTGGAGGATCAGTTTGTTGGTATTAAGAACATAACTGCTAATGATGTTAAAAGAATGATTAGGAATTCAAGGGTAGTTGATATGAACTTTAAGTGAAACTTCATTGTTCTTTTTACCTCGGTAATGAGATGTGTGAAAACAAAAGGAATATGTGATCTGAGTATACTAAACCATACACGAATGGATACGGATCTAGCAAAAGTCAATTGGTGCAGTTACATTTGGAGATGTTTGAAAAGGTGTAAGGACGGATGGACGAATACGGTAACAAATAGTTTCTTCTTGGGTCCAATAACGTTGCTAACTGTAAGTAATATCATAGATGTTTACAAGTAACTTATTTTTACGTACATATTATAAGTGCTTATATTTTGTATGGTTGATTAAACAGATGATGTACGTTGATGGAACTGTGTGTAAAGATTTTAGAGTTGGAAGAAAAAGACCACCTACAACAATGTGGACAAAGGAGTGACTGAAAGAGCGAGAGTTAGAGGAAATAAAGGCCGAAGGACTTGGGAAGGGTGAACTAGAGGGACCTTATGTTGAAGAGCAAGATGACCCAATGACTGACAATTTGAAGGTAAAGTGTGTCGATGGATTTAAAAAAAATATACGTGACTGTATTCAAAAACAAATATGTAACATGAGTTTTTGTTTTATAATGTAAGGATTTATTTGGAAATTGAACAATTATGTTAGATGTATAAATAAGGAAAGATGTGGATTCGAAAGAACATTTGATGCTGCAACAAAAGAGATGTATCCGGGAATACAATGTACGCATGAGAGTGAAAAAGCAATTGTCGTCACGTAAATATTAACAAAAGAGAGTCGGAGATAGGTATGCAAGTGTGCAAACAGAAGATGAAACAAAGGCAACATACGTGCAAGAACAATTATGCAAACTGGTGATAGGAACAGGTCATTGGATTAACTCACCAATGAAACCAAATGGGTTCCACAGACTCAGGCAATTTTTTTTGAAACCGCGGACAAGCAGTACAAAGAATCTGAACGTAAGAAACTGTTTGATTTTTCAGATATACCGAGTTTTAGTCCTTGGTTTCACCGCAAAAGACTATGATATGGAAGCAGAAACACGCAAAGAAGTTGAAAAAAATGGATGAAAAAGGTGTAGAAGCATTTTCTAGTAGGAAAAGTGAGATTAGGTTCAATATTGATAGGGAAGAAAACAAAGTAAAAGCACGCCAAGATCCATTAGACGTAGTGCCATTGAATTTTTTCAGTCCGACCAATGAAGTGATGGTCCGTGGACGTAGAGCTGTTACATTGACGGATCGTATGAAGTCGCCTTTCTACGTTAGGGTTTGAAAGTTGTATAAATTGAAACAGAGAGGATGAAACGCTGACAAACATCATTTTAAAAAAAAGGATTAGATTAAGAGGTAAGCAACTAATTTAACTGTTGCATATGTGTCTTCACCAAAGGATTATTGAAATTTTGATGTATGCCTGCTTATATTGCTATTTATTTGTATGTTCTTTCATAATAGTGATGTTCTGTTTGAGACAAAGTATGGGCAACAATCTTCGAGAGGTCAAATTGAGACACTTGGACCGCAAGAACCGGTTGATGGCAACGTCTTGAGCTCTTGGTCTGTGTATCTGAATTTCATGGAGGAAAAGAAAGATTCCATTTCACCAGCAATATTATTTTTTCCGACATTTGAAGTGGTAAGTCTGTTCTTTTCTAATGTTCTACTGATATATTTAAGTGAATAATATAACTAATAAAAAATGCATGTCACACAAGATAAAAAGTTGTTCGCAGGTGACAACGATTATACACTATAAATGTTTATGGAATATGCTAAGAATGCAAACTCATCTTACGGGGGGCAGACTATGCTGGAAAAAGCCAATATTGTATGTTTTTTTCTAATTTTTAAAAAGTTATGCTACATGTGTGAAAAAAAATTAGATGCATTAGTGTGATTATGCGTATTAAATATAGTATTAAGGATGTGTGAATGACTAAAAAGTATATGTCATTTGTGTTAGTATGCATATTAAGTTTAGTAATAGGGAACATGTGGTGTAAAGGGTACAGGGATGCAAAGGGACAAGGAATTTGTTTTTTAGTATAAAGGTCATTGATGGTGGGTGTGTGTATTATGAACGTGTGTTTTGTTATTTTTAATAAAACCTATGTTGTATTTGGTTTTGTTGTATCAAATGACGAATTGCATTAGAAAAATTTGTATGAAAATGTAGGATTTCATTCATAGTATAAATGTCAATCCAAACAGTGAAATTGTGTATACTATCTCTGAAAAGCAGGGTTTTCATCCTAAGTTAAGCAATGTTCATCAAAAATTCCTTTTGTGTGTTAGTTTAACAGAATCCGGCTGTTGACATTGATTGAATACAAAAAAGAAGGATACAACGTTACAACACTCAAGCAAAAGTAAGAATGATGATAAGATGATATAGAGGAAGTTGCATTAATACTGAGTACGTTACAATTGGCATATAAAATATATTATTTAGCTGACAAAAACAATAGAGTTTACTAATATTTGTTGAACGCTAATAAATGCAGCAATGAATTTTCGGCCACTACCTGTATGCTATAAACCATGTAAAAGCAGTTCAAATTATAGAATGTCAGATTGTGCGTGGTAATTTTACTTGGCAAACAGACAGGAGGGAAAAAGATTGTAGGATATTTTTGATGCGACATATGGAATGTTATATGGGCGGCGACATTGGAAAATGGAAATGCGATCTGGATGTTGAAGGTAAAAAGCATAATACACAGTTGGGCCATTTGAGGAACAAGTATGCCGCAAAACTACTACTTTCAGATTGCAACATATATAAGGATAAGATTCGTGAAGAAATGGATGGCAAGTGATTGGTGTCTTCAATGAAAAATGCATTTTGTTATTACTGTTTTGGTTTCATTTGAAGGGTATGTTATTGATATGTGTGAAAACACATATCCGTTTTATATCAAGAATGACCCATAAAAGACAAAATTATGCTTAAAATGCTTGTTTATTGCTTGGTTTTATCTTGTGGATTGTGTATGTATGTAATTCAAATATCACAAGAAACACGGTGTCAAACCGGACATATACGGACACGAGAAAAACGGATAGAGTTGTAACAAGAGCCGGGGAGAAAGCCATTTCACGTTCACCAATGTTTACCAAAGTCAACTTCAATCACTAAAAGACAAAATCCTAAAAAAATTCCCAAAATAACCCCTCATTGTTAAACATATTTCACAAATAACCCTTAAAACCCTAACGGTGTTAACTTTCACTACTAATAAAAGTTAACACACGTTAACCTTCTTGTAAAACCCAAATCCAAAACCTGTTAACTTTACCCGAGCCCAAAACACACCCATGGCCCAATCTATAAGCCCAAAGTCAACAAGTATAAGCCCCGGGTCAAAGAAATCAAACGCACCCTTTTATAATTTTAAATGCGCGAAATGTTGTTGTTACTGTTTATCTTCTTCTTCGATTTACCTAGCCTCAAAACAAGGGTCAATGCAAATTAGGAGGACGTGGAGAGAAAGATAACGAGTACAAGTGTCCATGGTGTGAGAGTTATACGTAATATGAGAGCTCCTCATTGCAAAAACCCAAAAATGGGCCTGACACGCAAGATTATGGTGAAAGAAGCACATAAGTACATGGAATTTTACACTAAAATAAGTACAAAAGAAGCACACAAGGTCTGACACACGGAATGCCATGTTGGCAATCTTTATCAAATCTAATCCACACAGACAAGAGTGAAATCCATATGGATTACTATAAGGAAGGCCAGGAATTAGGGAGCGTATAACAACCTGAAGGCCTAGAAGCATCATTTGGCAGCTATAAATACAAGCTCACTCCTCATACACATTATCTCTTTTCCCTGTATTGTTTTTAGTTAAGTAGCTTATGTAATTTTTCGTTTAAAATGTAATTTCCTTTTTAAGTCTCTTGTAAATTCAATTTTCAAGTCTTGTAATGCTGTTATGAGTATTAATAGAATTAAAATTTTAGTTTTCACAATCTGTTTTTACTTTAAAAGCTTTTATATAACTCAAATGTTTTTAGTTACTGTTACATAAGCTCTAATAAGCTCATCATAAGCTCTCTCAAATAAGCAATCTAATCTATTTAAACCTTTAAAATTAGCTAAATACCTATGCTAAATGGATCTAGAGTTCTTGGATGATAAGCATAACCTAGAAGAGCTTATGGGACTTAACTAGCTTATCCTTGTGATAAGCTAGAGCTGTAGAAGAAGCTTTTTGAGCACTTATTTAGCCTTTGTTTAGCTAAGGCCTTTGTAAGTCTTCTTTTATCTTCACTGTCTTTAATTTTCTAGTTTGAATTTGCTTATTATGCTTATCTACTTGCTTATTCGTGCTTATAATTGATTTTTATATCTTATTAGTTATGTTTGATAATCTGTTTTTGATTTTCAAAAAACATAGATCTTAGTTTTTTCATAATATGTCCTTAAAAAATCTATAAAAATTCCAAAAATAAAAGTAAGCAAGTTGTAGCTTATAGATTTCTGGCTATATTTGATTATTGTTAAAAGATCATTTAAGTTGTTTAAAACCTTTTTGATATCTGGTATTCAAAACTTTGTTCACAAAATCTCTATTCATAAGCTTAAATGGATCTAATGATTTTAAAGGAGTGTTTTGGCATAACACATACTAACCACAATAGTAACTATATAGCCATTTGGATCCTTGAAATCAGTTCTAAATCTCATAAAATAAGTTGTAGAACAAGTTTTTTATAAGCTTAGACTAGTTTCAAAAAAGTGTTTCATTAGAAAGATTTAAACATAAGTAATTAATCTGTCAAATGTTTACTTAGATAATAAGCTTAGTAGATTTCTAGTGATTTGTCTAAGCCTCCTTTTGTTCTTAGTTTGTGAGTTTTTAAAGTATTAGAATAGGTTTTCTGTTGGCCTGCCCTTTGTCTAATTGGATTGTGTCAAAATGAGCAAACTTACTGCATCCCCCCCAGCCAGTTTTAATAGACAAAATACCTTTTTCAAATCAATTTTTCAGAAGTTAAAACTAGTTTTTTTAGCTTTTGAATTTTTAGTGCATAACTAATTTTATTAGGCTAATCTAGGTAGAATAGAGCTTATTTTAGCTAAGTAGCTAATTTGCCTAGCTGTTTTGATCAGCACTTAGCACTTTCCTTTTCATAAATTATTCAAAAACAAAAAAAAATAGAGGAGACCTGCCTGCATGTCCTATTTCAATTGCTTTTCTTAACCTTAAGAATTTCAAATTACTTTTAAAAAGCAGTTTTCGGAGATAATTCTTTATATAAGCTTTAAGATTTCTAAGTCATTTCATCATAATGTTTCCATATTGCTTTATTTGAATTTAAGGAGTATTAAGTTTAGTATTATGGACGTGTGTATAGAAATCATACTAAATCTATGATTTTGGGTGTAATTGGGGTGTATATTAAGGACATGGTGAGAGTTACATATGTTTGTTTGGGTGCAAAGGGACAGGGGTGTTTATTTTTTGTAGTAAGGACATTAATGTTTGGGGGTGCGTATTAAGAACATGGGTGTTTTGTTTTTTTTAATAAGAACAATGATGTTTGGGGGTGTGCATTTGGTTGTGTGTATCAAGTAGCGAATTGCATTGGAAAAATGTTTGTGAAATGTATGTTTTCATCCCTAAAAATTAGCATATAAAAATGCAAGGTTTTTCATACCTTGTAAAATTGGCATTCGAAACAGTGATGTGTGTTCTACTATCTGTAATATGCAGGTTTTCATCCCCGTAAGCAATGGTCAACATAAATTTCTTGTGTGTGTTAATTTGAAGAATCTGGCTGTAACATTAATTGATAGCAAAAAAGAAGGAAAAAAGTTACACGCAAGAAAAAGAAGGATGACGATATTGATGATGTGAGAGTTGCATCAAAACTGGTACGTACAACTTGCATATAAATGTGTTATGTAGCTGACAAAACAAATTAGTATAATGATAATTGTGAACGTTAATAAATGCAGTACCTCATTTTTGGACAGTACCTGTATGCTATAAACCATGGAAAAGCAGCTGCAATTTTAGAATGTCGACTTGTGCGTGGTAACTTTTCTTGGCAAACAAATAGGAGGGCAAAAGATTATGGGATATTTTTGATGAGACATATGGAAAGTTATATGGGCAGCGACATTGGAAAATGGAAATGCGGTCTGGATGTTGAAGGTAAAAAGCAGAATACACAGTTGGGCCATTTGAGGAACAAGTACGCAACAAAACTACTACTTGCAGATTGCAACATATTTAAGGGTAAGATTCGTGATGAAATGGATGGCAAGTGATTGGAGTCATTAATGAAAAATGCATTTTGTTATTACTGTTTTGTTTTCATTTGAAGGGTATCTGAAAAACAGAATTTATGAAGTTATTTTGATGGTTGTCATTGTTAGGATATGTTATGAACCTCGTAGTATCATTTTGGATTTGAAATATAATTGTGGTTATTTTGGTTATTTTAGGATTTGAAATGTAATTATGGTTATTTCGGGATTTGAAATGGAATTCTATTTAGTTATGATATTATTTCCATGGTTTTCAGTATTATTCTGGTTATGATGTTATTTTCATGAATTTGATTGTTATTATGGTTAATATGATCATGTTTTAATTGTTGTATACGATTTTTAGTTGTGATCATTACACTTTCATATTTCTCATATATATTGTTGTACAATGAAACTGTGGAGTGTGTCTACGTATATGTACACGCGCTAATATCCTCGTATACCAAGTGTTTTTGCCAGGTTCATATATGTTTTATCAGGTTCGTATATGTTTTTTTGATAAATTCATATATGTTTTATTAGGTTCATGTATGTTTTTGTAAGTTCATATATGTGGTTATAGGATTGTAGGATTCGTTTATAAAAAGTGTTGGTTCAAATGTAAAGATTCAATGGGTTTTGTTTTTAAAATACTTGTTGGTTAAAATGTAACTGAAGTAAGAGAAGTCAATGTTCTACTTAAATGGAAACGCGCTAATATACTTATATAAATGGAAACACGCTAATATACTTATCAAATGTAAAGATTCGTATATGTTTTGGCAAGTACATATATGTTTTTTTTGTAAGTGTATACATGGTTTGTTTGGTTCATATATCTTTTTTGGTAAGTTTATACATGGTTTGTGTTGCATACATGTTTATTGGTAAGTTCATAAATGTTTTGTATAGTTCGAATATGGTTTTTTAGGTTCATATCTGTGTTTGTAAGACACGTTTGTAATATGTGTTGGTAAGTGCATACATGTTTTGTTGGTTAAAATGTAACTGAAGTGAGAGAAGGCAATGTACTACTTATGGAAACGCACTAATATCCTTATTTACTAAGTGTTTAGGTAGGTTCATATATGTTTTGGCAAGTTCATATATGTTTTGTTGGTAAGTGCATACATGTTTTGTTTGGTTCATATATGTTTTGTATTGCACACATGTTATTGGTAAGCTCATAAATGTTTTGTATAGTTCATATATGTTTTTTTGTTGCATCATATATGTTTTTGTAGATTTGGTTTATAATAAGTGATTCAAATGTAGTTTCAATTATGTTTTGTTGTTTAGTTTTTTGTATAGTATTATTATATAGTATTATTATATAGTGAACATAAGGTTTAGTTGTGGTACTTGCTATGTGTTGAAGTAAACATTACAACATTGTAAAATATTGTACAAGTACTTATTAATCAATGTGGAGTTACGTTTTTATTTAACATATTTAGATTGTAACTTCTAAAATATTATGTAATGTCATAGTAACACAATCAGAACATTACGGAAAAACTTACTGAAACTTAAACATAGGAAATATTTAATGTAATGTAAACAAATATTATAAAATGAAACAAGTCTAAATTTACAAGATATAAAGCACTAGACAAAAGTTTTTTCAGAATCCGTTTATTCTTCTTCGCTTGCATACTCTTCATCTTCATTATCAAATTCGTTTTCGTTGTCAACTTCATGTTCATCATCAAGTTCGTCTTCGTTATCACCTTCATCATCATCATAAACCTCATCTTCGTTATCCTGGTTTAGAAACCTCTTACATATACCCTTGTGATGACCTGCTTCACCACAAGCGCTGCACCCTTTACATGTAGCCTTGTTATGACCCTTTCCACCACAAGTGCTGCATGTAAGCCGTTTGAAAGGAACTTTCCTGTTAGTTCTTGCTACTGTTTTAGCTTTACCTATTTCAGCCGCACTTTTCATTCTCCTGGTACCCTTACTTCTAAATATTGATCTAGGAGTTTTGATTACAACTTTACCAGGGACAGTAACACCCAATAAATCAGCATATAAAGCTTCCTTATTTAGCTCAACATTTGGTGTTTGCGTCTCATCTTCTAGCTTTTTTTTCATCTCTTTGACCGTAGAAAGAAGCTTAGATAACTTGTCACTGTCATTCTTGAAAAGACTAATACAATCCTCAATTGTTTGATGAATCTGAGATGCTAACGTATTTGTTTCTTCAATACAAGGACCATATCTATGTCTCTTGTCAAGCAAGTGCGAAGGCAGAACATTCTTTGTCCAACGACGGTTTAGGTATGCATCAGGTATTTTGACAATTCCATAAATATGAAAGACACAAAATACACGACGACACAAGAACCCATGACGGTTATAATGACCACATGAACAAGTAACACTATGATCCATTTGATTCAACACAACCTGTAATGCATCATATAAAATTACTATGAAGGATAAAAAGATATAGCTTAATGTTGGAAAAATACACATAATAATTGATAATGTAAACAAAATCATGAAGATAAAGCATACCGTAGCATCTGTAACTGTATTAGATCTCTTGTCCCTGTGTCGTATGATGCAAGTCTCAACACTACCTTCAAAATGATTTCTAATCTGTGTACATGCGTATAAACTTTTGCATATTTCATGTTGTACCTCCTGAATATGGAAGGTGTATACACGGCACATGCATGTTTTTCAAATGGTAATTTAGTAAAAATGGACGGAGTAGACCCATTTGAAGCATTGTCTAATACACGTTGTGTGTATCTTTGTTTCTCCATTGCAGATTCAAAACATAACATGAATTGTACAAGTGTGTTACCTTCATGTGAATATATCTGGAAAAACGCATTAGAACTCTCTGATCGCGAAGTTGTTTTCATCAAACCACACATAGGCACATCTTTAAAAAATCCAGGGACCCATCTTTCTCTAATTGCATACATATCCGACAACCATTTGTTGTCATGCAAATTATACAGAGTTATCATATCATCTCATCGTTGCTCAAAGACTTCAGGACCAATATACACATTCCATACCAATTTGTGGAAGTCTTTCCTAAAGTTTGTATCAGCAGCAAGATCGCCTAATACCTAGGAAAATATGCAACAAAGTAACTTGTAATGGATCATGTGTGCAAGAATTATACATTAAAATTGTAATACAGTAAACATTATACTTGTAATATATTATGGTGCTTATAGTAGAAAAAGGCAAAAGTTCATAGCTAAGAAGGTGAGTTTTAAGAAAGAAAATAAAGATAATTAAATTACCTTCCCTGATAGTTTCTCGGTGATATGCCACATACATAAACGATGGTGTGAATCAGGAAACATTTTAACAACAGCGTTCCTAAGAGCACCGTCTTGGTCTGTTACGGTAAAAGGTGGTTGTTTCTTATGCGTTTTTAAAAAAGCCTCCAACATCCAACAAAATGATTCCGTGGTTTCATCCGATAGTAAAGCAGCACCAAATGTTACACACTTCTAATGGTTATCAATGCCAGTAAATGGCACAAATTTGTATCCATACCTGAAAAAAAATTATATTATTAAAACATGTATAAAGCGTTTATAAACGATATAAATGTAGAAATGTAGAAATTACTTATTGGTGTGGAAAGTAGCATCAAATGAAACCACATTACCAAATGCAACGTAGTTGCACTTCATTGTTTCGTCGGCCCAAAAAAGTCTGACCAACTCTTTTGAAGGAAGAGTGATATTCAAAACAAAATTCCGGGACATGTTTTTTCCGCTTACACATTTTATCCACCAACATTTGCGCGTCCTTATCTCCAATGAATGAATTCACACAACGCTTAAAATTACAATAATCCGTGGAAGTCCCACGTACTTTATCGTAACCACCATCAAGCGCTACTTTTAATCTATGAGCTCTAGTAGGACCTAGATTGGACAATGATGCACGATGAATAAAAATATAATTGTCAAAATGCAATTGGCGTCGAGCCTTTGACAGGTCCATATTGTTTAAATTCATTAGTGGATGATTGTGGTTTTCCACAAAATCAAGCACCATATAAGATTCTGTACCAATAATTTTTTTCAAACAAAGCTTTGCAGGACAATTGATTGCTTGAGACTTAGTCCTACGTTTTCTTTTTTTGGTACTAGGAATTTCAGCATCTTCTCCATCAACTTCATTCAAAGTGTTTACTTCTTTTACCTTTCGTGGCTTACCTGCTCGGTTGCACTTACTGTGTGTGATTTGGCCATTATTACGTTTGAATCCAGCTTTACGTATGTTAAACCTGGCTTTCTCAGAGTATACCTGGTACATTTCAAATGCATCATTATAATTGTCAAAGAAAACACCTTTCTTGGGTTTTTCATCTTCGGGAACATCTGGGACCCAATATGGTGTACCATTTGGAGAAGGCCGAAACTCATCAGAATCATCTACATAAAATAAATAAAAATTGTCAATGGTTATGTTAATTGTTAATCATGTTGTTGTACATCTTAAATTAAAAAAAATTGCTAAAGAGTGTTACTACATATACGTGAAAAAAACTACTAATCATGTTGTTCCTGTTATATCACAATATACCTTGTACATTTAACATGTAATAGTAAGTAGTACAAATTGTTCATAACTAATAAGCTTAACCTGAAGGCAATGAATATACCTTGCGCATCAGAAGGTTAACCAACATTTATTTCATATCTAGTAAGTATTATTTCATAACTAGTAAGTATAATTTCATATGCATAAGTGTATTCCTGTTCTATCATAATATACTAGCTTTAACCTGATATATTAATGTACAAGGTATTCATGATCTATCAATGCTACAACGGGTTTCTTTAATATAATGTTGTTGCTCCTGTTCTATAAATACGTCAAAACCCTAAAAACGCTAAAACCCTAAAACAATAAAACCCTAAAAACATGTTGTATCAGCAAGATGGTGTTCCTGTTCTATCATTACGTGAAACCAACATTTATCAGCAACCTTACTACATTCATATATACAGTTTCATTGAGAACATGAACGACAAACAAATTAAATGCTAAAAGATTCTGATAAACGTATATTGTTTTCTAAACCTAACGAACATAGTAAAAAAAGAAGAGAAAAACAATAACATACCAGGATGTTGTAAATGTTCAGGTAATATAACAATTTGATTATCGACTTGGGTATCACGAGACATTGAAGACTCCCCCATATCATGATCAAGATGTTCGTCAATGCTAACCATATTTTATGTAATACATAGAGATCTTAAGGTTGCAATTAGGGTTTGATAATTTTATATGTGAGAGATTTGATTGAGGAAGAGAGTACGCTTGAAATCCATGTTGAAACTGCAAACCATGATTTTCGAGATTTGCAGTTATCACATTAACTGTGATTATGCTATAAATGTAAAATACCCTATTTACCCTTTAAATTATGACATGAATAATATAAATAGAAAATAAATTACTGAATTTTGATTGGTTATTAGGTGGTTTTGTAGGTTTTGTACAAAAAAAGTGATTTTGTATTGAAAATCCCACTATATATGTGTGTATATATATATATATATATATAATTATTATATAATATTATTTATTTATAGTTAATGATCAAATGAGAGAAAACTTATAATGTAAAATGTAAGAGAAACAAAACACACATTTCAGATGCATTATAAAATGCATGCATCTCCCTTTAAAATTCTCTTCCTATTTAAAATGTGCGGGCTATAAATTTTCTTATTCTTCTAATTATATTTTTGTTTCTCCACTTGATCCCTTCCTGTATATATATATATATATATATATATATATATTATATATCTATTATATAATTATTTATTATATATAAATATAATATAGTTAGGATCAAATAAGAAGGATAAGAAGAAACTATAACCGCATATTTGAGATGCACCGACGTAAATTAGATGTATCTCTGTAATCTTAGATGCATTATAATGCATCATAATGTGTTTTTAAGCTTTTAATTAGATGCATATACGTATATTAGATGCATTTCATGATTTCTCTCGTTTTTTGTTCCTCTACATGTGCCAAAATCATGAAAATCAATTTGCACCATCTACACATCAAATTAACTTTCGAAACTCAAAATGGTGCATCTAAATGAATAAAAATGCATCTGATGCAAGTCGTTCTTCTCACCACTTCTTATTTTAATTTACTTCTCACTGGATCCCTACTATATATATATATATATATATATATATTGGATAGAAAAGTACTAAGTAGCGTAGCGTAATTAGCGTAATAATTACCGTAATGATACCCATAATAAAAGTTTACAATGCAAAAAAAAGAAGCTATTTAAAAATTTGTATGCTGGATATAAAATTAAATAGTTTGGTACATAAAAAAAATTGATTAGTTTGATACATTTAAATATGATTATTTCTTGATTAAAAACTTCATTAAGCTGCAACTGATCCAAACATAACAACAAATTACACGTACACGTATTGAAAGAACTCTTTAACTTCATTCTTTTTGGTGTATAAAATCATTGATATGGAAGGATGTATAATTTAAATTTACGAAACATATAAAGTATGTTAATTCTGATAAAAAGTACTCGTGCTATATAAATTTAGGGTTTTTCTAACATGTGCCCCAGGGGCACATGTTAAGGTGGGGATACAGGCTGTGTGTCACAGCCTGATTGGCCAGCAGTTATTGTTATTAATCATTATCAGGCCCCACAAATAACTGTTGACTAATCAGGCTGTGACACACAGCTTAATGTCCCCACCTTAACATGTGCCCCTGGGGCACATGTTAGAAAAACCCATAAATTTATTAAACATATATGTCATCCACCTAATAATCTGAGCCTATTTACTTACTTTGATGCATATGTTTGTTAATCAGAATGCACTTGATTAATCTTTCCCCTCCCTCGTATGTGTTAAAGTGAAATCATTTTTATCTTTTCACTAAGTTTAAGGAGGGGTGTTCGAATATTCCTTTTTCCAAAGTAATTAGCCTGATGTTAAATTGAAAAATAACATCTCCTTTTTTTTAAAGGTTGGGTTAATACAAATGTAGTTAGTTGGAGCTCATTCTCATTTGTCTACAGGAGAAAACCACCATGAGAAGACTCAAACTTGAGATCTCTCGCATTGAGAAGAGCCTTCTGACCAACTCTGCGAGACAAACATTGGCAATAACATCTCCTCTTAAATTGTGCCTAGAAATGTAACGCGTTTAACTTTTACAAATTATAAAAGACTAGGGTTTTCAAAAAGTTTTGTTGGCGTAAAATTGAACAACCCATATATATATTGCAATTTATCCGAGCAAAAACATTTTTTTTGGTAAAAATGTGAATTATATTACCAACATGAGATGATTACAAAGAACTTATCATAGGAATTGGACATCTCCCAATCCTATATACAACATTGAAAAATACAAAGAATCCATGCTTATCAGACAAGCAGGATCTCAGACAACATAGACATTCATGAAACAAAAATACACAACAGAAATACACTGAACTAAATCATCTCAAACCTCTAGTCTGCTGCACTCAAATCAGTGTGACTTAGGCAGAGACTAGGCATCCATGGAGAAAACCTCTTCCCTTGCTACATTTCCCCTACAAACACCCTTCCTATGACCAAAGGAACCCATCCCTCAACCATAGAGGCTCTTGTAGAAGGCATCACAAGGCAACAGGTAAAACTCATGTTCACACTGAGATCCTAGACCAAGTGCTACATTTCCATTACTGGCATCACAGCTTGGTAAGGAGTTGCTCAGGGACACAATCCCACTTGGCTACATTTCCTTCACTGTTGCCCGACCACTTGAGCCAACAGATTGGGCATCACCAAGTTGGCCTCCAGCCATAGCAGGTAACCTACCTTATGACAACAAGTTGTCCTTTAACTTTAGTTTACACAGCACACTAGCCAAGGAAATACATTCCTTGACCCAGTAGGATTAAAACTAAAGAAAGGTTCTTGCAGTCAAATTATAAGGCCCTCTGCAAGTTCTTGAAAAGCTGCTACTTGATATCCAAACCATATCCGAGAAAAACATCAACTTCAATTCTTTGTGAAAGACATGCACTTACAAATTCACCCACCGATTATATATGCCACTTGCATCTATAATCTGGATGACTTATATTCGAGTAAAACCTAACAAGATAAAATGATAAATCACTCATACACCATTGAAAGAAATATTATTTGATATTAAAGTTATGAATTATCGACGAACGCAAATTTTTTTTTTGAACGACAACTTTATTAGAAAGCTAGCAATGAGCTAGAACAATTACAAAGCAATCAAATAGGGATGTTGAAGCCAACAATCCCAAGTAAACTTTAGATTACATCTAGAATTACTCCAAATGAAAGAACGAGAAACAACATCACGTTTTTTTTTCGTTGTTGAAACTTGCATGAAAATATCATATATGATTAAATACTAATTTGAATATTCGTTTAAAATCATATATGATTTAACACTAACATCGAGTTAATGTGATTTAACACTAAAAATCATATATGATTTAACACTAACATCATATATGATTTAACACTAAAATCAAATATCATATATGATATAACACTAATATTATATATGATATAACACTAATATCATATATGATTTAACACTAACATCATATATGATTTAACACTAAATTTAAATATCATATATGATTCTCATGCAGTTTTCAACAACGAAAAAAAAGATGAAAAAAAAGAAAAAAAGGTAAAAAAAAATAGAATAAAAAAATTTGTCGAAAGTATATCAAATTGGATATCTATAGAAAGATAATTAAATGCTCGTCGTGATAGTATTTTTTTCGCATAACGATTAACGGTTTGAGAGTTATTAATATTTGAAAAAAACGATGGAAATGGTTTTTAGGTTTAATCTTATCCATTGGATCAAGATGGGGATGAAGGGTGAGGATTAGTCCCTTGGTATCCACAAAAACTTTGGTATCCAAATTAACTTAAATCATTAAAAAAATGACTTCAAAAAGTCAAAACATAACACTTATTTTGGGACGGATGGAGTAGTTACGTACACTTTAATAGAATTTCCTTCTTAACGTGCATATTTGCCTCAAAATAAATACCTTCTGATGAATCTGTGTTCATCCTCGCACTCGTCATTACAGAATATGTATCAATAAAAATATACAAATTAACAAATTATAACGAATTCAAACACCAAGGATGAAGGGGATTAGATCGGATGTTTTGGGGAGGATTTTGATCGCCGCCGCCATTGATGCATGAGTCTTAACGCGAATTAATTGAATATTTTTTCATCATCATATCATTGAACTTATGGATCTATTAAGTTTGGCATGCAACGAATTAAAAGTTGAAAGTCACGTTAAGTGACAGGAATTAAGTGATCGATGCCATAAAAAGTTTTGTGGTACTTCCTATAAAGATATACGATAAGGTTACAAGTTTATGTTTTATACTTGGTGAACATTTGTGTCACCAAATTTGAAGATACATATATTTTATGTGTCATTATAGGTTAGATAGTCTCTTACGTAACTTATTTAATTTACACACCTATATGTCGCTCACGGTCTTATATAAGAAACCTCAAAGGTATGTATTATTATAACTGTGACCGTGTTATTAGATAGTAGATGTATTTATACTAATACCATAGCTTACTGACTAAGCAACATATACATAACCTAACGGGTACGGCCCATAAATACAAATGGACCGGCCCATCTAGTTTGTTCTAACACACCCTCGCAAGCTAAGGACGAGCAACAACCTGTAGCTTGAATTTTAGAAAGAGGAATCGACGAGTTGGTAATGGCTTTATAAAGATATCTGCAATTTGATCATGTGCAGATAATGTTGAACTTGAAGATCTCCTTGAGCAACCTTTTCCCGAACGAAGTGATAGTCTATTTCCACGTGTTTTGTACGCGCACGAAAGATAGGGTTAGTTGACAAGTATGTTGCACCAAGATTGTCACACCATAGTATAGGAGTTGAAAATGAACGGATACCAAGCTCATTAATAAGAGCTTGAAGCCATGTAAGCTCAGCAACGGTGTCAGCAAGGGCTTTGTACTCGGCTTCTGTAGAGGAACGTAAAACCGTACGTTGTTTACGAGCGATCCAAGATATAAGGTTTGAACCAAGATATATAGCAAATCCCCCCATGGACCATCGATCATCTGAATCCCCTGCCTAGTCAACATCTAAGAAAGCTTCAAGAGAAGTATCGAGATTACCTTTCCATAGCACGTCCGTAAAAGCTTGAATGGTAGAACCAGAAGAACGACGTATAAGCATACCATGTTTAACCATACCATGAAGATAACGTAAAATTCATTAAACTGCAGACCAGTGATTCTCGGTCGGAGCATGCATATACTGACATACCTTGTTAACAGCAAAAGCTATGTCAAGCCGAGATAGGGTAACATATTGTAAAAAACCCACTATTTGTCGATATTTCGCTGGATTAAAGAAAGCGGTACTGTCATCTAAACTGAGAGAGCTCGAGATAACCATAAGAGAAGACACATGAATGTTGTTAGAAAGACCACCACTTTGTAATAGCTACAAAACATACTTATTTTGAGATATGAGAATGCCGGACACATGAGGAACAATTTTAATACCCAAGAAGTAGTTAAGTGACCCGAGATCTTTTAACGCAAAAGCGGATCTAAGTTGACTAATTATATTGTCGATAGTGCCCTTGTTATTACATGTGACGATAATGTCATCCACATATACCGGAATGTACAAAAGCGTGTGTCCACGCGAATAAATAAACAAAGATGGATTCGTTTTGGAGCATTTAAAACCGAGATCGAAGAGAGCCTTGGAAAGGCGCTCAAACCAAGCGTGCGGTACCTACTTTAATCCATACAGAGACTTATGAAGCAAACATACATTATTTGGTCACCGTGGATCAATAAAACCGGAGGTTGTTTCATATAAACCTGCTCCTTAAGATTTACATGAAGAAATGCATTGTGAACATCTAACTGGCGTAGTGGTTAGTTGTTAGTAACCGCAAGTGATAAAACAGATCAAATATTTGTCGACTTGACAACCGAGCTAAATGCCTCATTAAAATCAATATCTGGTTGTTTTCGAAAACCTTTGGCAACAAATCTTGCTTTGTAATGAGTGATAACACCATTCTTGTCCCGTTTTAACCTGTATACCCACTTACAATCAACAACATTGGTGTTAGAAGCACGAGGTACTAAAGACCACATTCTATTTTTATGAGAGCATCATACTCTTCTTTCATAGCTTGACGCCACTCCGGAGAGTTGTTGGCAATGGTAAATGAGGTTGGTTCAGTAATGGTAGTGGGGAGGACGGTAGCATGATTTGCGAAAGGATTGTAGGGAACCCATTTTTTAGGATTTTAACAATGATTTGTAGGACGTTGCCGAGTGATGGGAGGCGGTGGTGGTGGTCGTGTTGGTATGGATGTAGTCTATACGAGAGATGGTTGACCAATAGAAGACTCGGGAAAAGTTTGAGAAGCTGGACTCAAATGTGAAACTGACGATGGAGATGAAATCGGTCAATAGTAGGAATTTCATAAGGTGATTCCTAGGAGTAAAAAGGAGATTTTTTTTGAAGGGGGTAGGGAAGTTGTGTTAGGGATATCGAAGGGAAATTATGCTTCATTAAAATGAACACGTCGAGCAATATAAAGACGCTCGATAGAGATATCAAGCCAACGATATCCATAATGGGAGAGGCTGTAGCCAAGAAAGACACATGGAGTGGAACGAAAATCTATTTTGTGATGATTGTAAGGATGAAGATGGGGAAAACATAGGCACCCAAAGACACGAAGAAAAGAGTATTCGGGAGACCGTTTGAATATATGTTCAAAAGGTAACTTGTTTGTCGATGTGCGATAGGGCATGCGATTGATTAGGTAAATAGCAGTATCAAAAGCATAATGCCAAAAACGTTGAGGAACACATGTTTGAGCAAGAAGAGTAAGATCGGTCTCCACAACATGGCGATTGCGACGTTCAACAAATCCGTTTTGCTCACTTTAGCGAAGAGAAAAAATGAAGCTAAATTGCGAAACTCACCACCCCAATTGATTTGAACAATCTTTAATTTTGTGTGAATTAACGTTCAACCATTTGCACAAATGATTTAAAAGTGGAATACACATCAGATTTTTAAGCTAAATGATATATCCACATGTAACGATAATGATGATCAACACACAACATAAAATATCTATGACCTTCAAAAGATAATAGAAGGTGTGGGACCCCAAACATCACACTAAACCAAGTTTAAAATATTGTTACTTTGAAATCCAAATTCAAATAAAGGTAGTTTTGAAGATTTTTCCAATGGACAAGAATTACAGAAACTTGACAGACTTTATTTGTAACGGGAAGATAAAAATTGGAAAGCATAGAACGCAAAAGACATTGATGAGGATGTCCGAGCCGTCTATGCCAAATGGTTGGGAAGCTTGTACAGTCGAAAAAGATACTTTATTGATGGAATTTAGTTGAGGAAGAGTAATGGTGTAGAGACCATTTTTACTTGGGCCGATGAAAAGAGTGGTTTGTGTAGACTCGTCCTTTACAACAAAATAAGAAGTGTGAAATTCAAAAAGACATCATTATCATGACAAAATTTTAGAACCGGAAGGAGATTGTGGGAGATTTCTAGTACATGAAGAATGTTTTTGAGAGAAAACGTATTTTGTGGTGAGTAAACTTTAGATGAACCAATATGAATAATAGGAAGACCATTACCATTGCCAACATGAAGTGCGTCGTTACCATAATATGCCTCTGAATTGTCCATCACTTCCAAATCAAGTGTCACATGACTATTTGCTCTGGTGTTTGAATGACAATTTGCAGAGGTATTAGAGGATTGAGCACGAGTATTTGCAAAGTTAGCGGATGTCGAATGTGGTGTATAGTAGATGGGTCATGATTTGGGCATTGTGAATGGAATGTGACAAATTACGCACATATTGCAGTTTCCAGACACGTATTTTTGGGTGGATGCCTAATCAAATTGACGTCCATTATACGACTCGGTTGTTGTTACCACGAGATTTGTTGCGATTGCCATGGTTGCTTTTATTGTTACTCCTGTTGTTGTTGTTTGATGGGCGAGCACCATAAAAGGCTTGTGGACCATATGCTGCAATGGGTGTACAAGTTTTTTTAAGCATATAATCATGATCACTAAGGAGTGTATGAAACTCGCTAAATGCAGTTGGACTTTGAGGGCAGTGGATAGTAGTTTTAAGACGTTATATTCTTCACGAAGACTGAGATAAACAAGATACGAGATCTTGATCTTTTATTTGTTCACCAATAGTGGTGAGTGATCTGATATTCGTGAGCACGATTTATTGTAAGGCATCAAGAGTGTTCATCTCCGTGAATCTTTATTCTCAAATGTTGTGTTTTGAGAGGGTATTCCCTAGATGTGGATGAGTGGCATTACTCCTTTCTAAGGGAACAACCAAAAGATTGTGAGATAGTATTACCTTTTTGAACATGGCGGACAAACGATGCTTCTGAGATTGTTGAGATGATTAGAACGAAGTGGCATCGTTGGAGACCAAATTGGATAATTGGGGTGTTACCGTTTGAACAGTGGCACCATCGGTAAGGATAAGGTTTTTGATGGACACGGTATTAACCATCACCATAACCATCAAATTGTGAGGGGGGTGGGTGGGCTTGTGATGAGGGAATCGGGTTCAATCATAGTTTTCCAATAACCATAATTTGTGGGTGAAAGGGTAAAAGCAAACTTACGAGAGTTGTGAGCCGTTTTATCGACAGTGGTGAAAGTTGGAATCATAGCCATAGTAATATTCCTTCATTTTTTTGTTTTTTTTCCGTAACCCTAACTTTTTTTACTGATGAATAGTAACTTTCAGTGAATAGTGATCGATGAACAACTTATCGGTGAATTTGACCGGTGAACATACTCGATGAACAATATTCTTTTTTTTTGGTTTCTTACGACTGCAGCCGGCGGCGGCAACGGCGAGGTGATGAGAAGTGTGGGGTTGTTGTGGCGGCTGAAAAGTGACCGGAATTGTGCCGGAAAAAAAAGTTGTTTAGGGTTTTGGCTCTAATACCATATAAAACCTCAAAGGGTATATATTATTGTAATTGTAATTGTGTTTTGTACATTGGATTGTATATGTATTTATACTAATACTATAGCTTACAGACTAAGCAACCTATCATAACCTAATGTACGGTCCCAATATACAATTGGGCTCATTAGTTTGTTTATAACTGCCTCAAAACTTTCTTTTAAAGACAGTTCCAAAATCTCCTTGTTCTAATTTTACTTGGAATGAGTTTGTTATTTTCTTGATTTCATGATACTTTATATAGTTTTGTGGTCAAGGATCCATATTGCATGACAAATGCCTCATCACTTTTGTCGTCCTCAGTTTTATGCCTAAATAAGGCAACACAAGTATTCAATGAGCATTTTTAAAATGCAAAAGATTACAGCAGATCCTCCTCCAATAACTGTGATGATAAAAAAAGTGTGTTGCTTCTTACGGTAATAATCAAAAATCAAAATACTTATTTAATTAAATCAATAGTATCTCTCTTTTATAAATTGCATTTCTGGCGTTATAAAAGGAATCGGACCCACCCTCACATGAATCCCTTTTTAGCGATTTCTTGGGCAAACTAAACCTTTTTATTTTTTCCCTAAATCGTCTCTAATTCTGGATCAATCTAATCACTCTATGCTATAATTGTTATCAGGATTAAACACCTATTTACTTCCTTATCACAGTTTGTGTCGTGGGTTGATTTTTATCGATTCAGCATCAATTCGATCTTAAGGTTTCTGCAATAAAATCGTAACTAGGGTTGCTTTTAGATGTTGAGAGATTCTTTATCAACATATTTGTTATATTTTGTACCTCTTTTCTATTTTGATTATTGTGTATTCACACATACTTCCTAGGGTTTAGATTTTCAGTTGATCCAATACGAGTTATTTCAGGTTTATTAGTTTCGGTTTGTGTGGTGTTTGTTTCTTGCATGGTGTAATCATGAATTGTGGGCTATTGGATTCTGGAGGGAGGAAGAGTAATCATAAGAAAAAGACAGATACTGTAACAGGTATTGGTTTGACTTTGGAATCAGTAGAGACTTCGATTAATGTTATTCCACTTATAGACTTTGTTGAAAAAGAGGAACTTTCACCATCTGTGGTTGACGAGACCGTGGCAAAGGAAAAACAAAGATCTTTGGTAAATACTACTGGGTTAGGATCATTCCCACCACACTCGCAAGAATATCTGTCAACTGGTAATGCCATCGTATGTCTTTGAAATGCTAATGTTTACCTGGTTAATTCAAGTGGGGAAGAATTGTAAACTTATCGTACATGTTTAAAAAAGGGGGTATGGGATTGATGTGGTTTTCCTGGTGGAATCTATTAAACTATTAATGAACGATTTGCTAATACTGTATATGGTTTCTTCTTGGGAAAGAGGGTGGCCTACCCTGTTGTTGCTAACTATGTTAGGAACACTTGGGTAAATATGGGATGGTTCGATCTATGTTCAGCTCATGTACTGGATTATTTTCCTTTCAATTTAGTTCTTCGGATGGTCTGAATGCAATGCTTGAAAATGACCCATGGTTTATTCGTAGTAATCTGCTTATTCTGAAAATGTGGCATTCGGATGTGAACACATTGAAAGAAGATGTGGGTATTGTCCCAGTTTAGGTAAAACTCCATAGGGTCCCTGTTACGGCTTTTAGTGAGGATGGATTGAGTGCAATTGCTACTAATTAGTTTACCCTTTTTGCTTGACTCTATTCTTATGATTGTCTGATGCAATTCATAGGGCTTGTCTAGCTTTGCTAAGCTTTATTTTTGAGCTATAGATCTGATGTGGGATGGAAAGATAACATTGTGGCTGCTATGCCTAAAATTGCCGAGGAGGGATACTATACTCGTAATATTTTTGTTGAGTATGTGTGGAAACGTCCTAGGTGTGCGTGTTGCAAGGTCTTTAGCCATGTTCTTAAGGAATGTCCAAAAAATATAGATTTTGGTGTGACAAAGAAAAAGACTAGTGGTGGAAATGCTAAGGAATTCAGTTGGATAGAAGATGGGATTTAAACCAACGAAACAACAAGTCTATCAACCTGTCTTTAAAAAGTCTATTGCCAACAATTGAGGGAACAAGAATAAAAACGTGAAGCCTACCAATGAGGTTAGTAAGTCAAACTCATTTGATGCGCTTAATTCGGTTGATAATGATGTGGAATTGGGTACCAATAGGGGATCTACACATTTGGCCGCCAAGACGCAAACTCTAGTAGCTCTACTTTCTGGAATGCGGAGTCGAGTAGTCCTAGTACTACTACTCCTATTATTGAGAAAATTAATAACATGAAAAATTTAATTATTGATGGGAAAGCCATTTTGGTGGATAATGAAGAAAACCTGTATAGTACTGGTTGACGAGATAGCGTAGGATGTAGTTTGCCACAGTTGATATGTTAAATGGTGGTTTCTTGGCAAGGCAGATGGCTATGGTACACAAAATTTGATTGAGCAATAGAGGGATCTCGTGAGCTTGATGACTATGAATACGACCCATATGATGATGATTTGTATGAAGATCAGGAAATTCCTGAAATGCTTCAAGCGTTTTGTGATCGTTTGGATAAGTTAGAGGTCCTAAAAAGAAATAGTCTCCTCGTATTTTTATTTCCTTTTAGGTATAATCTAGTTGTTTCCCTTCCTTAAAGGAAGTTGTTTGCCTATGTGACGGGCGGAGATGTGGGACTCACCCTCGTCCTTTGTACTTAACTGTTCTTTGGCGTAATAAAATTTACTGGGGAAACCCTTACCCAAAAAAAAATCAACAGTAGCCGTGCTTGTGTTGCCCAAAACCTCAAATCCTTGCGTTATTCACATTTTGAGGAGCCTTTAGGAGATCACAGATATTAATAGAATCTTACTTGGTCTAAATCCTGCCCTGGGTTAATAGTCTACCCCCTTTGACTTGCGTAAAGACCAAACAAAGAATGTATTAACAAAAACGTTACGCAACCGATAATCATTATTATCAGGGGGAGAACATAATGAGGGCAAGTAGGGTTTATGCCCCCATTGGTCTAGAAAAGTGTGTTTAGGTGAGGCTTTAGAATTTTCATCCATACTGAGTTGTGATGTTGCTTCAAACGTGTGTTTGTGGTTCATATGAAAATGTAGTTTATAAGCTCTAATTTTTTTTTTAACAACATACATGTGATTTAAATGCACTTAATAGTTTTTAATTGCAACCAATGTTACGAAGCTCAGGGTTATCACCTTTAAATTATAGTGTGGAAGTGTGGAATAACAATTAGATGATATCTTCATTGTAAGGTAACTGAAAACATTTGATCTCCTTTAAATTAGTGCATTTATTCAAGTTTAACATCGAGCCATTACTCATCTAAAACTCACTCAAAACTACTTAAACTTTAATACTCTACAATAAATGATAGGACTCAATCTTTATATATATAAGATATAGATATCATGATTTTCATCCCATCATATACTTTCAATCTTCAAAAACTGTGTTCAACACAATTTGTTTAAATTCTTGGTCTTTAGGTTGGTATAATTTTTTTCGTTTGCAAGATTATGAGTAAAGAAGAGAGATGTAACACAACACTTAGATTAGGGATAGGAGTGGATGTTAAAAGAGAGAAGAAATTAAAGCAAAAGACGATGGGGTTTAGGTTGGATCTTGCATTGCCGGTGCATCCAAAGGTCAAAGTTACTAATCATGGAGATTGTGATCATAAGCATGATGAAGAGAAATATGATCAAGATTCATGTAGTTGTAAAACCATAGATGACCTCGAAGAAAAATAAAACAGAGGTACAAAGAGAAGTGATTCTAGCAACTTGGATGTTTATCACGACAATAGTGATGGATCAAGGAAGAAGCTAAAACTTACCACAGAACAAATTACATTGCTTGAAGATAGGTTCAAAATACAGAGTACCCTCAATACGGTATGCTCTTCTCCAGTTGTTTATATCTGAAGAAGTGCATACCGTATTTGAGGGTCACTCTGTATTTTGAACCTGAGCGCTTATGCATGTAAGGGGGCTCTGTAGGTAAGTTTTAGGCGTGCTTACTTGATCCATCTCTTTAGGTAGGGTATAATCATGCTAGGGGCAGCGGTTGGATGAAAAGGCGAGTGGGACAGGGGGAGGCGGGGGAGGACGGTGGTCTTATTGGGTGTTTGATTATTCTTGTTGCGGGTGCAGTTGGATCGTCTGATTGATTTTGTTATCATATCGCATTGGAGGTGTCTTCGTAGTCCGGGGGAGGCATCAAGGATTTGCTTGTGCATTAAGTTTACATGAGGGCGGGGGAGGGTTGGCGGAGCGAGGGGTTATGAATAGCAGTGCAAGTTGAGTGGGGGGGGGGTAAGATCGAGGGCAGGGTGAAGTTGCGTGCTAAACGAATAAAAAAAAAATGTTTCCATCAGTTTGACCTGTAAGGGAATTTTATTAAATTTGTGGGGACGTTTTAAGGTGTTTGTTGATTGGTTAGGGTTGATGGGGGGGATTTGCTGGTGAGCGTTGTGCATGAGAGTGTTATTGTGGGGTGGCGTAGATGGGTGGGGTCGGTGGATGGTTTGGGGATGGTGGGGGGTGGGTGGGGGAGTGGCTGGTATGGAGAGTGAGTGTATCGGGTTTTTTGGCTTGTATGGCGTGTGGTGTGCATTTGGGGGGATGGGTACTCGTATTGGTTGTGTGGATGACGTTGGGGGTGGAAATCATAGGAATATAGTGTTGGGTTTGGGGTAGTTAAGGTGAGCGAGGGGGGTTAGTGGGGGGATTGGGTTTTTTCCTGGTTGGGATGGGTATGTCTGGCGTGGGGGACGGGTTCTTTTTTTTGTTGTGGGTGTTTGTTTATGATGGGGTGGATTTCTATGGTGTAACCTCAAACACACATTTGATACTAAGCATAAATCACTTCGAAGGATGGTATGTATATTGTCTATGGCACGCTCCTCATATCTACTAGTGTAAAGTGACCACTAATGGTGAGGCTATTTCCCTTGGGGCAACGCTGGATCGGGAGGACACCCTTGGTTTTTGTAGGAGTAGCGGGTCGAGAGGTTGGGGTGTGGTTTGTATTGCGTGTTGGGGGGCAGGGTAGAATGGCTTACCCCTGTCTTTTAACGAGATTTAACCAGTAAGTTCTATTAATTTACTGTGATCTCCTAAAGCTCCTCAGAAATGTGAATAACGCAAGGATTGAGGTTTGGGCACACAAGCACGGCTACTGTTGATTTTTTTTTGGGTAAAGGGTTTCCCAGTAAATTTTATTACGCCAAAAAAAAGTTAAGTACAAGGGATGAGGGTGAGTCCCACATCTCCGCCCATTAAATAGGCGAACAATTTCCTTTAAGGAAGGGAAACAACTAGATTAGACCTAAAAAGAAATAACAATACGAGGAGACTATTTCTTCATACGACCTCTAACATTAATATCCAAACGATTACAAAACGCTTAAAGCATTTTAGGGAATTTCCTGACCTTCAAACAAATCATCATCATATGGGTCGTATTCGTAGTCATCAAGCTCACGAGAATCCTTCTATTGCTCAAGCAAATTTTGTGTACCATATCTATCTTCCTTAGCCAAGAAACCAACCATTTCATTATCAACTGAGGCAACCTCATCCTCGCTATCATCGTCAAAATGGTTTTCCTTCATTATCCACCAAAATGGCTTTCCCATCAATAATTAAATTTTTCATGTTATTAATTTTCTCAATAATAGGAGTAGTAGTACTAGGACTACTCGAATCCGCATTCCAGAAAGTAGAGCTACTAGAGTTTGCCTTTTGGCTGGCCAAATGAGTATATCCCCTATTGGTACCAAATTCCACATCATTATCAACCGAATTAAGCGCATCAAATGAGTTTGACTTACTAACCTCATTGGTAGGCTTCACGTTTTTATTCTTGTTCCCTCCATTGTTGGCAATAGACTTTTTAAAGACAGGTTGACATACTTGTTGTTTCGTTGGTTTAAATCCCATCTTCTATCCAACTGGAATTCCTTTAGGAGTCTGACTAGTCTTTTTCTTTGTCACACCAAAATCTATATTTTTTGGACATTCCTTAAGAACATGGCTAAAGACCTTGCAACACGCACACCTAGGACGTTTCCACACATACTCAACAAAAATATTACGAGTATAGTATCCCTCCTCGGCAATTTTAGGCATAGCAGCCACAATGTTATCTTTCAACTCCACATCTGATCTAAGCTCAATCATAGCTCTAGCATAGCTAGACCTGCCCCATGATTGCATGCACATATCATAAGTATAAGAGTCAAGCATAAGAGGGTACCTAATTTAGTAGCAATTGCACTCAAGCCATCCTCACTAAAAGCCGTAAGAGGGACCCCATGGAGTTTTACCTAAAAACTGGGGACAATACCACTCTTCTTTCAAGGTGTTTTCACATCGGATGCCCATATTTTCAGAATAAGAGTATTACTACGAAATAAACCATGGGTTCATTAAAGCATGCATTACAGGGACCATCCGAAGAATACATTGAAAGGAAAATAATCCAGTTTAGAGAGTGAACATAGAATCAACCATTCAAACTATTTACCCCAAGTGTCATAACTAAGTAAGAACAACAGGGTTAGGCCACCCACTTTCCCAAGAAGAAACCATATACAGTATTAACAAATCGTTCACTAATAGCTCGAATAGACTCCACAGGGACAACCACATCAATCACATTACCCCCGGTGTAAACAATATACGAAAATTCAGTTTCTTCCCATTTGGTTTACGTGTAACATTAGCATACAAAGACTTAACAGGGGCATTACCAGTTGACAGATTTTCTTGCGAAGGTAGTGGTGGGAATGATCCTAACCTAGTAGTATTCAACAAAGATCTTTGTTTTTCCTTCGCCACAGTCTCGTCAACCACAGTTGGTGAAAGTACCTCTCTTTTCAACAAAGTCTACAAGTGGAATAACATTAATTGAAGTCTCCACTGATTCCAAAGTCGAACCAATACATCCGTCTTTTTCCTATGATTACTCTTCCTCCCTCCCGAATCCAAGAACCCACAATTCTTGATTACACGAGGCAAGAAACAAACACCACATCACCAAGAGCCTAAGTTGTCCCATCGGCCATATAGTTTCTCCGCTAAAACCGGTTAACGATGTTGTCGCCGGGACCATTTGGCTCTTGATTTCCGGCCAGAGCTGGTTGAAGCAGTGTTCGTAGAGTACTTTCGTTGAGGAACCTCCGTCTACATACATGTGGTGGATCATGTGCCCACCAATTTTCGCTTCTATGACGAGCGGTCCTTCTGCTTCTCCACTGGTAGCCAGCGGTGGGAATGTAATTTCGCTGATGCGGGCGAAGCTTTGGGTCACTTTCTGTCTTGTCACTCTATGCCACGGTTGTATCATATAGATTGTCATGGATTGTCTTTGGCCGGGGCGTCCTTTTTCCCAACCTTCGGTTGTTCTTTACTTTGCTTGATTTCTTTAATTAAATGTGAAAGCTTGCCTGCTCGCACCAATTCTTTGATCTGCTTTTTTAATTGCATACATTCGTCCGTGTTGTGCCCTTTGTCATTATGGAAATCGTAAAACTTGTTGCTGCTTCTTTTCTCTGCCGGGGTTACCATGGGTGGTAGCGGTTTAAACTTTCCTGCTTCGGCCGCGAGGATTTCTTTAGGTGTCCTGGTAAGGGGGTAAACCTGCTAGACCCTCGTCCTTCCCTTGGCTGACCTTGGAAGTCTGATTTCCACTCTGAACCATGCCTGTTGGATCGGTCTTGTGATTTCCACGGGGTGTGACCTCTCTTTTTGGAAGCGGCATCAGTTTCTCCTCGTATGAAAGCAGTGGTAGCGGTCATCATTTCTTCCATGGTTTTTGGAACTTGTTTATTGAGGCGCTTTGTCAATTCAGGGTTGTTAACCCCATGCATGAATTCGAAGATTCGCAGGTATTCAGGGGCTCCCCTCATGCGTCCAGTTTCAACCTTGAACCGCTCCTCGATGGTCTCTCCATCCCTTTGCCTGATATTATAGATTTCCACTAGATCTTTGACGTACTTCTTTTGCTGCATAAATATGCTAAGAAGGCCGCTTTGAGGTCCTTGTATCCATCTATGCTTTCCGTAGGGAGATCATCAAACCATACTCTCGCAGTCCCTATTAGGGTAGAGTTGAATATATGGCACCACGTAGTCATTGCCCAGCTTTCCACCTGTGTTGTGGCCTGGAAATTTTATACGTGATCCTCCGGGTCTCCTGTTCCGTCATAGGTTTTCACGTTGTTAGGCATTCGTGTTTTTCGTGAACTTTTGAAGTTGTATATTCGAGGTGTAAACGGATCCACCTCTTCACATGTCCATGGCACTGCTAAGTCTTATTCATCTGTAGACTTGCATCTTTTTTACTTAGACTTCCAGTGTCCTCCCTTACTGGTGTCACTCTCCGACACATGAGATAATGGGGATTCATTTCCCTTTCCTCTTTTTGTGCCATATGAGCGGTCACTGTCACGAGAGTGAGATCCATGCAGGGCCCCTGTCCTGTAAGAGGAGTAGGTATTACCATGTGACTCTTCAATGCTGTAGGAGTGGTCTCTACTTCAAGGACGCTCTCTGCTAAGAAAAGAGTCTCGTCCGTGAGAACGACCTCTGCTGCGGGAATGATCCCTAGAGTTTTCCCTGTCCGGAGCAAACTTAGTTGTGCTTGATGAGTAAGTACCGCTAAATTGCTCGAATGCACTCTGCCTTTGATGACCTAGCCGGCCAAACATGTTTTCATCGTTGCTTCTCAAGCGGTCCCGTTCCTTGGGCCTTTCTGACGAGTTACGATACCTTGCGGGAAAAGTCCCAGCACTTGAGTTCTGAGAGCCTTTTCTTATTCTTTGGCTTTTTTGGAATTTTCTCCAAAGTATAGCCTAGTATTGACTTCTTTTCATTTGTCACGACGAACTTTGTCCATAATGACTGGCAAGATTTCCTCGTAATGCTCCTCACAGAAGTCTAGGATATTGACCCTGGGTGTGGCACCCGTTTCCTTTGGCGTTTTTTCTTTGGTTGTAGTTTTTGTGACAGTGGTCACAATGGGGGTTGTGTTAGCCATTGCGCTCATTTTTCTGAGTTCTGAGTTCCTAGTGTATGGTCCTACGGATGGCGCCAACTTGTTGATAAAAAATCTAGGTCAGATCTTGTTCGGTCCGAAAAGGTAGCTATTCAGGTATGTAATGCCTTATTCTTGTATCAAGTGAACTTGTTTGAAGGACCCTGCATAAGGAAGAAAACACCGTTAATCTTATCGTGGGAGCAGATCCCACAATTAGACTCCGGCGTGAGAGTAAGTATACTGCTTTGGGGAGTAATTGAATGTAATTAGGGTTTTTATGTGATACCTGTATTGATGATAATTGCGTTCCTTTTATAGGCTGAATAATCTTTAGGGTTTCCATAACTTTTGGCCCAAGACATAGCCGATATTGTAAGGATTCGGAATTATCCTAACTGGTTTAAATAAGTAAAGCATATCTCTTATTTGATTAGGTTATCCTTTCATAAAGATAACTTGTGAAGATACCGCGGTCACGGACAGCGTGCCGGTAGGCGCAACCCATAGGTCTAGGAGGCCGTGACCGCGATGCGTGGGCCAGAGGCCCATTATTAGCTATATAAGCCCATAATAGTATGAGTGGGTCGGACCGATCCATACTATACGTCATCATCTATGCTTTCTAATTTTTCTCTTCATGTTACAAATAAAAGTTTGTCAAGTTTCTATGATTCTTGTTCATTAGGAAAATCTTCAAAACTACCTTTATTTGTTTCTGAATTTCAAAGTAATAATATATTAGACTTGGTTTATTGTGATGTTTTGGTCCGCGCATGTGTTATCTTTTAAAGGTCGTAGATATTTTATGTTATGTGTTGATCATCATTCTCGTTACATGTGGATATATCATTTAGCTAAAAATTCTTATGCGTATGACACTTTTAAATCATTTGTGCAAATGTTTGAACGTCAATTCACCACAAAATTAAAGAATGTTGATTGGGGTGGTGAGTTCCGCAATTTAGCTCTGTTTTTCTCTTCGCCAGGAATTATTCACCAGCGATCTTGTCTTATACAAGTGAGCAAAAGGCTTTGTTGAACGTCGCAATCACCACATTGTGGAGACTAGTCTTACTCTTCTTGCTCAATCATGTGTTCCTCAATGTTTTTGGCATTATGCTTTCGATACCGAATCAATCGCATGCCTTTTAGCACATCGATAAACAAATCACCTTTCAAACATATATTCAAACGATCTCCTGACTACTCTTTTCTTCGTGTCTTCAGGTGCCCATGTTTTCCCCATCTTCGTCCATACAATCGTCACAAAATGGATTTCCATTCCACTCTATGTGTCTTTCTTGGCTACAGCCCCTCCCGTCATGGATATCGTTGTCTTGATATCCCTATCTAGCATCTTTATTTTGCTCGGAATGTTTTTTTGAATGAAGCACAATTCCCCTTTGATATCCCTAACACATCTTTATTTTACATGCCTGGAAGCTGTTTTTCGGGCAATGCTTTCTAGTTTTTGCGTAACAAAGTTCTTCGAACGCCAGCCTATCAGGTTTCTATTTTTGTCAACTGTTTGGTTTTTTTAATCTGAGAACTTGAAGAAATATTTGTTCATAGTTAGTAATCAGTTTATACATCTAAAGATTTTGACATTCCTTTCAACGTGTTCACATGGTTGGTAGGTGAAAGAAACAGAGGATAAGGCTACGACTGCTCTTAGTCCATACAAAATGTCTGGTTCCCTTGATTATGTTCGTAACATGCATTCTCAACAAGCTGCTGAACCTGCCCCTCAAACCTTTGTCTCTCTTCTTGAGTTTCTAAGTGAAATATATGAGGTTAGCACACTTACTCTCTGAGTTTAACATAACATCCACGTGATAGCGTGAACAGATTTGAAGTTTGCTTGTTTTAAACTTTAAATTAGTAACTCATACTGGAGCCAAGGTGGCAAGGTGTCGGCATGTCCCTGTATTCCATGTCGATAGTTATTCTACTTAAATATAACTTTAGCTCAGTGTTCCTTACACTGTTTTATCCGTGAAGGTATCAATCTCAAATTATTATACTATAAATAAACCTTAAAAACTTAAAACTTAAATAAATATTACTATAAATAAACCTTAAAACTTAAAAACGGGTTATTCACGTGATGTTGCTTAATGGTTCAGGCTTCCAGTTTGATTAAGTGTTTGACTGGACTATTTTGAAGTATCAGCAATCACAACTTCCCAATCAACCATCACGTGCTCTTGTAATTCTTACTTATTTTTGTTGTTGATAAACTTGCCGATGTACTTGAATAACGTAATTCTATATTTCAGGGTGTTAATGTGGGACCAAGTAGTGGGGCCCCACATGCAATTTCTAGCCTGAATAGACAAGCAGGTGAGTCTTACCTACATGTTTATTTAGTCTAATACCCTTTAACAAATAGAAAAAAGGAATTGTATCTGCCTATTTGAATGAATTCTTACTGCTAAACCGAAAATTTTGATGCAGGTGGGGAAACAAGTAAGGCTGGTATTTGGTCTACAGCACATCCCTCGTGGAGCCGAAATCCCGGGACGACCAATTTGGGGAACCTATCTAAGCAGAAAATGCCAACTACTAGTGATCAATCTATCAAAAGAGAAGTATATATTTACATTGCATCTTTATCATGACACTTGCACAACTTAGATGTTTTAATATCAATTGATCTATAAATTGGTAATATTCTGTTTCAGTGCATAAAATTAGGTAGAAATGAAATGGGTCGAAAGTTGCCCATTTCCAATTGCATAAAGCCTCATAATCATAGGCGGAGCTATTAATGGACAAGGGAGGGTGTTGGCCCCCCTACACTTAAGCCCACAAGTGTATTATAGTTTACAATTTTACATGTTATGTGTTAGAAAATGGATATTTTGGTATTTTGGCCCTCCCCAACATAAAGCCGAATAAAGAAATGGCCTACTTAATCTCAATTATTATTAATCATTAATTTAATATCAAAAGTCAGCTCCTCATGCTCAATATCTTGTTTCTAAAAAACCCTGAAATTGTGATGTGCTATAGCTAATTAACGACATGTAGAAAACCCTTTGTATTTTAAAATTTGAATCGTTTCGGCCCTCCCACGAAAAACTCTCTAGCTCCGCCACTGCTCATAATTCATTTCCAATTTCTTTGTTCTCAGGTCCTTTATTAAGTCAATGTAGAATCTAACCCATCTTATACAAATTGTTAATTCACAGGTATCAAGATCCACCTTTTTGCATACAACGGGATCTTCAAGATTAACCACCAATAAACCTGATCCATCTCGTGTACGCGCAACAGATGCTCAACGAAGCTCAGCCCCGGTGCTCTTAGAGGTTCAAGCTCAGCCCAAAGAAGCTCACCTGTCATTTCATCAGATCAGAAACGACCTGTTATTAGGAATACTTCAAGCAGCAACCTAAAGAACTTTGAATCGACCCTTAAGGGTATCGAAGGCACGCGTCTTTAACACCATTGAGTTGAGTTGCAGTATTGGAAAATTCTGTATGATGTTTCTGTATGACTCGATTGGAAATTCTGATTTGGAGGTTCTGATTTATATATGGATAATGATTTCTGTATGACTAAATTGAAATTCTGATATAAAAGTTTTGGAAGGTCTAATTTGTGTTTGTAAAAGTATTATGATTTGGAAGTTCTGATTTGTGCATTATTGACACAAACTTGGTGTAGGCAAAGATCTAAACCTGTATAGACACATTATGTGTCAGGATAGGTGTGTCACCATAGACCTTTATATGTGAAGGAGAAGCTAATTTATCATTAGTGACACTTTTTTGTACTTTTACTGACACTTTTTGTGTGTCAGCAAATATCATATTTCTTTTAGTGCGAAGAGTAGCTTTCGCCAGCGCATGGTTCGCCTCACGAGCTATCCAAATTTGATTACAAATCTTAAAACCTTTCTTCTAATGGTGCTCTCAGAGGTGCCCCCTCAACTAGTCTAAACTTCCCGTAGCGTTACTTACAATTTTTTTAATTTGTATGAGTGCATTTTAACAGGGGTTAACCGATGCAAAATTTTCACTATGCAGGAGTTAACATTGAATAACTTGTCACATGAATAACTTGTCACAAAAACTGATGACAATGTGTTACCACAAATAAGATTCCCAACACTGGTTTACAAACACGAAGATCCAGGAAACCGTATAATGGTTGATTTGCCTCATGCGTTGGTTGCATATAAACTATTGGCAATTGCTCCCAGCGTAAAATACTATGTACCGAATTATTTCAATCGCTGCCTAAAGGGGACCGCCACCGTTTATACGTAAACAAATGTTTAAGTAATCGTTTTAGTAAACGATCGTTAACATCGTTAACTCGAGAAATAAAATATTAGTCATTTATAAAAGGTTTAAGGGACTAATAAGTAAAAAACAGAATAAAGAAGGGGTGTAGTTTTGCCCCTCCCTTCTCCTAGTCGGTTGAGAAACTCCAACTCCTTGGGGAGGTGGGATAGTGAGCTTAGCCTATATAAGGAGATTGTAGACATTTTCCATACATTGAGAATATCAAAACCCTAAAATCTCTCTTGCTCTCTTCCCTTGCTCGACCGGTTTCAAACCCACAAAGGGTTTTCGGTTTTGTTTCTCTTTGTTTAGTGCGATCAATTAAACCCCCAAAAGTTCTCGTTTGTTTTGGTGTTCTGCTCGACCGCTCAATCTTCCGAACTTCAAAATCCTAAAGGTTTTTGTTGTTTCTTGGTTTGACCATGTAGAAGGAAAAAGGAGGGTTCTCCGTTTGGTTGATTGTAACGATTCGGTATTCGTTTGCTAAAAACACTACTAGTCTAGCAACACTACTAGTACTAGCATACTTCATTGTTTGTTAAGAACGTATTGTGTGTGGAAGCTTAGAGAGATCTTAATTTTGATCTTGGAGGTTTTGCGTGTGGTTATTATACATACGCGTATATAGAAGACGAAGTTAACGGTTACCTTTAAACGGTGTATCATTTTATGCTAAAAGGTAATCATCCTCTATCCTTGTTAATTAATGTATTCTAAATGTGTTCTTTAATTCCGCTGCGTACTCGTGTTAATTAATGGTTAATTAGGTCATAAAACCCAACAATGGCATCACGAGCCATCGTGTAGAATCTTTAATTACAAGGAATAAAATTGGACAAATTAGGGTTTCGTGATTAATTTTAATGCCCCGATGGGCGCTTTGTTAAAAAGATTTGATCTTGACGGTTAATAAAATTAATTAGACGAGATCTAGGTTGTATGCAATTTTATATAAAACTTGATGTATTAATTGTTAATAGTTTTAAGTTTTGTTAATTGTTAAAAAGATTTGGTTTTGAAATATGATCAAGATTCGCATAATTTTAAATATTTTCTTAATTGGTAAGATACATGATTCAAGAATTCGGGAAGACCTTTATTATTGAATTAATGGGGCCTAAAATAGTTAAAAGATTTATGTGCTATGTGGTATTTATTTATATAAGGCTTACGCAATCGATTAATTCGATGTATGTTGGCCGTAGTCATTGGATTAAGGAGCCTTATGTGAATAAATACATTATTTAATTATTAGATAATTAGGATCATATTTAATGTTTGCATGCCTTAATTGCTAAGTGATTTTAAATAAATGTTATTTAGTTTAGTTGATGTTTATATGTTTTATTTTAAGTTCTTGACTTGTGAGAAAATAAAAGGGTTTTTTGAAAAACAAATATAAACATGACTAATGATTATCGAAATAAGATTTATTATGGACTATATAATGCAAAAAGTCAAAAGTGGATTCGGCTTACATCCGATATAAAATCTTCCATGATTAGACTAGCAATTTATAGTTCATAATGTGTTTCCAAAATTAAAGTTTTTTTATTAAAACTAGACGCTATGGACTCATGGGAGGTACGGCTCATCCACTAGAATAAACTATAAGAGAAGTTTAAGAAGGATTTTCCTAAAGAATTCAGGATTTTAATAAGCTTCACGCTGACCTGATTTTCCGCTTCTTTGTGCGCTCGATTGGAGTTACCGTGAACTATGACATGTCACTACAGTGTTATTTTTTTTTGAAAAAAAGACATAACTCTTTAAATTTGGAAACACGTTGAATCGTCAATTTTAAGGTCTCACTATTTATGTATAAGATACGATGATAATAGGTGATACCGTAATAATAGCTAAATTGAGTAATAGTTTTTATTAAAATCAATGATACGAAGATGTATGCATGCTTCTTCGTACATATTTGACACGTCAAATAAAATACCCTTTTTCAACTAAGTTATTGCCATCCAGTTTGTAAAAACACTTGTTGATTGCTCTTTACTATATGTGAGACGTGTGTAGATTTGCAATCACAAGGTAATTATACGCTTTTCCGTGAGACGGTGATTGTTACAAAATTACTGTTTTGAAATTGGACGACTTAGCGTTGTTGTGGTTAGACCTGTTAACACTAGGCATAGATGGGATGAAACATGCTTACTAGATATTATTGTAATAAAGTAAGTCACATATGGTTTAGGAATTTCAATAGTTGTGAATTATCAATCGTTGATTACCTTTTGAATACACCATCACTAGCAGATCAACTGATGTGGTGGGGGTATGTCAAGTTGGGTCCTAACCTTAGGAAATTAACGTGGGTAGTTAATTTTCTTCAAGGAGTATTATCGAAAATACTAATTCTTGAACTTTACCATGTTTTATAAATGGCACTACCTGTCTAAAAACATAAACCATTCGGCTTTCAGGTCGATGTTTAAAATTTCTGGAAACAATTTCAATGACTGGTTTCGTCAACTTAAGATGGTCTTGAGAGTTGAAAGAAAATTGTTTGTCATTGAACATCCGATTTCCCCTGCTCCACCTACCGATTCTGAGTACTTGCGTAGTGGAATTCGGTATATGATTCATAATGAGGTAGCTTGTCTTATGCTCGAAAGTATGACTCTTGAACTTTAAAGACAAATTCAAAAATTCCTCACATTATGAAATGCTTCAGGAGCTTAAATCCATGTTTGAGAAACAAGCTAGAGTGGAGTGGTTTGACCTGATCCAAACTTTCCATGCTTGCAAACAGGATGAGGGAAAACCAGTTGGCACATATGTCATTAGATGAAGAATTATGTGAAATTGGAATGTCGTGGTTATGTGCTCCACAAGAGCTTAGTGTTGGTTTAATCTTGAATAGCCTCACTACAATAAGCATAACATGGGGAAGACAGTTGGTGAACTACATGCTATGCTCATTGAGTATGAAAAGGGTTTACCTAAAAAGGCTGAAACACCACAAGTAATGATGATTAAAGGTGGTAAAATCCAGAAATCCAATAAGAAATCGCTTAAAGCTAAAGGTAAGGGTAAAGCTAATGGCAAGGGAAAGGATAAACAAGTTTATATCCCTAAGCCTAAAAACCCTAAACCTTCTGCTAAAGAGCACCCAGCTAAGGATGACACCTGCCACCACTGCAAGGAGGTGGGTCATTGTAAGAGGAATTGTCCTGCTTACCTTGCTGAGTTGATTAAGAAGAAGAAGCAAGTTGGCACTGCCAGTTCTTCAGATGTCTTCATAATAGAATTATTTTCTTTTCCTACTAAATCCTGGGTGTATGACACTAGTTGTGGTACTCATATTTGTAACACAAAACATGGTCTTGGAGGAGTAAGAAATTCTACGCTTTCCACGTGATCATAGAGTCTAATTCCAACCAAACCCAACGTCCCCCAACATATCTAAGACCAACATCATCGAATCCCTCAGAAGACATATGTTTTAGAAGCTCTGAAATGACACTTAAATCTTTAACTTTAGCAAGAATACTACGCTCCATACCATCCAAATCAATACAATCGTCTACCGAGATAGACATCACCGCTTCATTACCCGCTTCCTTATATACCTTGTTACAATCCGACACCCCCACAGATTCTGCTCCAGCATTACTTGTACCGTATTTGCCCGACATGTCCACTGATTTGTTGCCCAGGACCGCTTTAGCATACGAGTTAAAAGACTGAAAAACATTTTCGTTGATACTAACAGATTGAGAGTTCGAACCTACACTGGGTTTGCCGTCCCCAGAACGTTCCACAGGTCTATTATAAGTTCGACCATACTTCGCCACATCGGCAAATAAATGAAAACCACCCATCCATGCCGTTCTTAGATTGGAAACTAACTGATTGATATCATTAACGTTTATAAAACGTACAAAACCAAATCGATGACCCGATTTGGATCTCTTTGCAGCTATGTAAATATCGATCACCACACCCTATTTGTTACAAATATCCCAAAGATCTTGGACCGACGCATTCTATGGGATATTAGAAACAAAGATTGATGAAAACGACTTATGTTCCTCACAAAAATTAGGATGGGATTTGTTGGGAATACCTTTGTTACATTGCTCTTGACGACGATTGTTATCGAGATGATCGTTCCTTTTGCTTTCTGAATAATTATTAGATCGGTGACCTGTGCCAATTGCCATCGTTATTTAACAACAGAATAGCCAAGATCCAAAAATAGGATTGAAAACGCCTATCATTTGTGAAGATGGGGATTAGGAGAAAATAGGAGGAAAACGCCTATCATGTGACTTAGTTTTGGATCGGGAAACTGGGAAGAGGGTGGGAGAGGTTGGGTCTAACAGAAGACTAATAATAACTTAATTGAGTAAAAGTTTTTATTAAAATCAATGATACAAAGATGTATGCATGCTTCTTCGTACATATTTGACACGTCAAATAAAATACCCTTTTTCAACTAAGTTGTTGCCATCCAATTTGTAAAAACACTTGTAGATTGCTCTTTACTATGCGTGAGACGTGTGTAGATTTGCAATCGCAAGGTAATTATACGATTTTCCGCGAGACGGTGAGTGTTACATAATTACTGTTTTGATTGGACGACTTAGCGTTGTTGTGGTTAGACCTGTTAACACGCGGCATAGATGGGATGAAACATGCTTACTAGATATTATTGTAATAAAGTTGTGAATTATCAATCGTTGATTATCTTTTGAATACACCATCACTAGCAGATCAACTGATGTGGTGGGGGTATGTCAAGTTGGGTCCTAACCTTAGGAAATTAATTGTTTATTTGTAATTAATTTTCTTCAAGGAGTATTATCGAAAATACTAATTCTTGAACTTTTATGTTTTTGTAGATGGCACTACCTGTTCAATACATAAACCATTCGGCTTTCAGGTCGATGTTTGAAAAAGAAAAACTTTCTGGTAATAACTTCAATGACTGGTTTGCTCGAACTTAAGTTAGTCTTGAGAGTCGAGAAGAAAATGCATGTCATTGAACAGCCTTTACCTCCTGCTCTTGAGGCTGGTGCCGAACCTAACATTGTGGCTCAGTGGACAGCTCCTGAGGCTGGTGCTGAACTACATAGACAGTTTGAATTGCACTATCCGTATGACATGGTTCAGGAGCTTAGATCTATGTTTAAGAAACAAGCTG